>CM067367.1:21914471-22219471 GCA_034401795.1 Chaetoderma sp. LZ-2023a
ATAACTACAGCTCCAGCAACAGTTGCCCCAACAACTGAGGTCATGCGCACATCTATTCCAATCACTACAGCTCCAGCAACAGTTGCTCCAACGACTGAAGCTATAACCACATCTATTCCAATCACTACAGCTCCAACAACAGTTGCTCCAACAACTGACGCTATGACCACATCTATTCCAATCACTACAGCTCCAGCAACAGTTGCTCCAACAACCGAAGCTATGACCACATCTATTCCAATCACTACAGCTCCAACAACAGTTGCTCCAACGACTGAAGCTATGGCCACATCTATTCCAATCACTACAGCTCCAACAACAGTTGCTCCAACGACTGTAGCTATAACCACATCTATTCCAATCACTACAGCTCCAGCAACAGTTGCTCCAACAACCGAAGCTATGACCACATCTATTCCAATCACTACAGCTCCAACAACAGTTGCTCCAACAACTGAAGCTATGACCACATCTATTCCAATCACTACAGCTCCAGCAACAGTTGCTCCAACAACTGAAGCTATGACCCCATCTATTCCAATCACTACAGCTTCAACAACAGTTGCTCCAACAACCGAAGCTATGACCACATCTATTCCAATCACTACAGCTCCAGCAACAGTTGCTCCAACAACTGAAGCTATGACCACATCTATTCCAATCACTACAGCTCCAGCAACATTTGCTCCAACAACTGAAGCTATGACCACATCTATTCCAATCACTACAGCTTCAACAACAGTTGCTCCAACAACCGAAGCTATGACCACATCTATTCCAATCACTACAGCTCCAACAACAGTTGCTCCAACAACTGAAGCTATAACCACCTCTATTCCAATCACTACAGCTCCAACAACAGTTGCTCCAACAACCGAAGCTATGACCACATCTATTCCAATCACTACAGCTCCAGCAACAGTTGCTCCAACAACTGAAGCTATGACCACATCTATTCCAATCACTACAGCTCCAACAACAGTTGCTCCAATAACCGAAGCTATGACCACATCTATTCCAATCACTACAGCTCCAACAACGGTTGCTCCAACGACTGAAGCTATAACCATATCTGTTCCAATAACTACAGCTCCAGCAACAGTTGCCCCAACAACTGAGACAATGAGCACATCTATTCCAATCACTACAGCTCCTGCAACAGTTGCTCCAACAACTGAAGGTATAACCACAGCTATTCCAATCACTACAGCGCCAGCAACAGTTGCTCCAACGACTGAAGCTATAACCACATCTATTCCAATCACTACAGCTCCAGCAACAGTTGCTCCAACGACTGAAGCTATAACCACATCTATTCCAATCACTACAGCTCCAACAACAGTTGCTCCAACAACTGAAGCTGTAACCACATCTGTTCCAATCACTACAGCTGCAACAACAGTTGCTCCAACAACTGAGGCCGTGAGCACATCTATTCCAATCACTACAGCTCCAACAACAGTTGCTCCAACAACCGAAGCTATGACCACATCTATTCCAATCACTACAGCTCCAACAACGGTTGCTCCAACGACTGAATCTATAACCACATCTGTTCCAATGACTACAGCTCCAGCATCAGTTGCCCCAACAACTGAGGCCATGAGCACATCTATTCCAATCACTACAGCTCCAACAACAGTTGCTCCAACAACGGAAGCTATGACCACATCTATTCCAATCACTACAGCTCCAACAACAGTTGCTCCAACAACTGACGCTATGACCACATCTATTCCAATCACTACAGCTCCAGCAACAGTTGCTCCAACAACTGAAGCTATGACCACATCTATTCCAATCACTACAGCTCCAACAATAGTTGCTCCAACGACTGAAGCTATGACCACATCTATTCCAATCACTACAGCTCCAGCAACAGTTGCCCCAACAACTGAGGCCATGAGCACATCTATTCCAATCACAACAGCTCCAACAACAGTTGCTCCAACAACTGAGGCCATGAGCACATCTATTCCAATCACTACAGCTCCAACAACAGTTGCTCCAACAACCGAAGCTATGACCACATCTATTCCAATCACTACAGCTCCAGCAACAGTTGCTCCAACAACTGAAGCTATGACCACATCTATTCCAATCACTACAGCTCCAACAACAGTTGCTCCAGCAACCGAAGCTATGACCACATCTATTCCAATCACTACAGCTCCAACAACGGTTGCTCCAACGACTGAAGCTATAACCACATCTGTTCCAATAAGTACAGCTCCAACAACAGTTGCCCCAACAAATGAGGCAATGAGCACATCTATTCCAATCACTACAGCTCCAGCAACAGTTGCTCCAACGACTGAATCTATAACCACATCTGTTCCAATCACTACATCGCCAGCAACAGTTGCTCCAACGACTGAAGCTATAACCACATCTATTCCAATCACTACAGCTCCAGCAACAGTTGCTCCAACAACTGAAGCTATAACCACAGCTATTCCAATCACTACAGTGCCAGCAACAGTTGCTCCAACGACTGAAGCTATAACCACATCTATTCCAATCACTACAGCTCCAGCAACAGTTGCTCCAACAACTGAAGCTATAACCACATCTATTCCAATCACTACAGCTCCAACAACAGTTGCTCCAACAACTGAAGCTGTAACCACATCTGTTCCAATCACTACAGCTGCAACAACAGTTGCTCCAACAACTGAGGCCATGAGCACATCTATTCTAATCACTACAGCTCCAACAACAGTTGCTCCAACAACCGAAGCTATGACCACATCTATTCCAATCACTACAGCTCCACCAACGGTTGCTCCAACGACTGAATCTATAACCACATCTGTTCCAATGACTACAGCTCCAGCAGCAGTTGCCCCAACAACTGAGGCCATGAGCACATCTATTCCAATCACTACAGCTCCAACAACAGTTGCTCCAACAACTGACGCTATGACCACATCTATTCCAATCACTACAGCTCCAGCAACAGTTGCTCCAACAACTGAAGCTATGACCACATCTATTCCAATCACTACAGCTCCAACAACAGTTGCTCCTACAACCGAAGCTATGACCACATCTATTCCAATCACTACAGCTCCAACAACGGTTGCTCCAACGACTGAAGCTATGACCACATCTATTCCAATCACTACAGCTCCAGCAACAGTTGCCCCAACAACTGAGGCCATGAGCACATCTATTCCAATCACTACAGCTCCAACAACAGTTGCTCCAACAACTGATGCCATGAGCACATCTATTCCAATCACTACAGCTCCAACAACAGTTGCTCCAACAACCGAAGCTATGACCACATCTATTCCAATCACTACAGCTCCAACAACGGTTGCTCCAACGACTGAATCTATAACCACATCTGTTCCAATGACTACACCTCCAGCAACAGTTGCCCCAACAACTGAGGCCATGAGCACATCTATTCCAATCACTACAGCTCCAACAACAGTTGCTCCAACAACCGAAGCTATGACCACATCTATTCCAATCACTACAGCCCCAACAACAGTTGCTCCAACAACTGACGCTATGACCACATCTATTCCAATAACAACAGTTCCAACAACAGTTGCTCCAACAACTGAAGCTATAACCACATCTGTTCCAATCACTACAGCGCCAGCAACAGTTGCTCCAACGACTGAAGCTATAACCACATCTATTCCAATGACTACAGCTCCAGCAACAGTTGCCCCAACAACTGAGGCCATGAGCACATCTATTCCAATCACTACAGCTCCAACAACAGTTGCTCCAACAACCGAAGCTATGACCACATCTATTCCAATCACTACAGCTCCAACAACAGTTGCTCCAACAACTGACGCTATGACCACATCTATTCCAATAACAACAGTTCCAACAACAGTTGCTCCAACAACTGAAGCTATAACCACATCTGTTCCAATCACTACAGCGCCAGCAACAGTTGCTCCAACGACTGAAGCTATAACCACATCTATTCCAATCACTACAGCTCCAGCAACAGTTGCTCCAACAACTGAGGCCATAACCACATCTATTCCAATCACTACAACTCCAACACCAGTTGCTCAAACAACCGAAGCTGTAACCACATCTGTTCCAATCACAACAGCTCCAGCAACAGTTGCTCCAACAACTGAAGCTGTAACCACATCTATTCCAATCACTACAGCTCCAGCAACAGTTGCTCCAACAACTGAGGCCATAACCACATCTATTCCAATCAATACAGCTCCAACAACAGTTGCTCCAACAACTGAAGCTGTAACCACATCTGTTCCAATCACTACAGCTCCAGCAACAGTTGCTCCAACGACTGATGCTGTAACCACATCTATTCCAATCACTACAGCTCCAGCAACAGTTGCTCCAACAACTGAAGCTATAACCACATCTATTCCAATCACTACAGCTCCAGCAACAGTTGCTCCAACGACTGAAGCTATAACCACATCTATTCCAATCACTACAGCTCCAACAACAGATGCTCCAACAACCGAAGCTATGACCACATCTATTCCAATCACTACAGCTCCAACAACGGTTGCTCCAACGACTGAAGCTATAACCACATCTCTTCCAATCACTACAGCTCCAGCAACAGTTGCTCCAACAACTGAGGCCATAACCACATCTATTCCAATCACTACAGCTCCAACAACAGTTGCTCCCACAACTGAAGCTATAACCACATCTGTTCCAATCACTACAGCTCCAGCAACAGTTGCTCCAACAACTGAAGCTATGACCACATCTATTCCCATCACTACAGCTCCAGCAACAGTTGCTCCAACAACTGAAGCTATGACCACACCTGTTCCAATCACTACAGCTCCAACAACAGTTGTTCCAGCAACTGAAGCTATAACCACATCTGTTCCAATCACTACAGCTCCAGCAACAGTTGCTCCAACAACTGAAGCTATGACCACATCTATTCCAATCACTACAGCTCCAGCAACAGTTGTTCCAGCAACTGAAACTATGACCACATCTATTCCAATCACTACAGCTCCAGCAACAGTTGTTCCAACAACTGAAGCTATAACCACATCCATTCCAATCACTACAGCTCCAGCAACAGTTGATCCAGCAACTGAAACTATGACCACATCTATTCCAATCACTACAGCTCCAACAACAGTTGTTCCAGCAACTGAAGCTATAACCACATCTGTTCCAATCACTACAGCTCCAGCAACAGTTGCTCCAACGACTGAAGCTATGACCACATCTATTCCAATCACTACAGCTCCAGCAACAGTTGCTCCAACGACTGAAGCTATAACCACATCTATTCCAATCACGACACCTCCAGCAACAGCTGTTCCAACAACTGAAGCTATAACCACAGCTATTCCAATAACAACAGTTCCAACGACAGCTGCTCCAACGACTGACGTTATGACTACAACTATTCCAATCACCACGGCTCCAACGACAGCTGCTCCAACGACTGAAGCTATGACCACAGCCATTCCAATTACTATAGCTCCGACGACAGCATTTACCGGTGAGTGCGCAGTATTTAAATATCAAGATATTACCTCGATCTATAATTATTGCACTTATTTTAGGCTAGGTTATTTAACCCCTCATGTGTCAACAGGGCCCCAAAGCGAGCGAAGTGCTTACTCATATCAATTAACTCTTTAACCGTCTAGAACTTTTCCAAGAGGATTATAATTTTCGCACTTAAATTTTCAAAAATATTTATTTTCTGTTGTCCTGCAAATAGACATTCTTCATGACCACTACAGCTGCCGTTTTTGGTGGTCCAGACCATTGAATTAATGGTTAAGAAAATCGAAAATTCTGGCTAGCCAGTGTCCATTTGTAGGCCAAGGGCAGGCGCTTTCTATTTTTGAAAATTTACCACTAGAATGACTGGCTCGGTAACCAACCTAGTCGTTCAAGTGTTGAATTTTCAAAAACAGTTTTATTTTGGCCTATAAATATACGTTTCTCACTAGCGCTGCATAAGCCCTTTGGATAGTTTGACAATTAAAGGTTTAACTTGACACAAGATGGTTTAAAATAAACTGTTATTAAAGGGATGCTAATTTCATCTCAAATGTTATACTGCACCGATAGAGTATGGTTTATAGATTCCAGATCATTCATATCCTGTCACATTCCCGCATCTGTATCACAATTATCTGCTTTGTAATATCTCGTAAATGTTGAACAGTGATCTCCACCATTTTGTCTCCTCTAGCGACAGTGTGTGATGTAATGTAAGTGCCAATGCATTACATTCTCTATTATGTAATACTCATCTTGTTGAATAGTTTGAAACAAATTAGTTTTAAAACAGTCAACAGCTTACCTGTATGGTTGCTTTTATACCACATTGTCAAGCTATATATGGCACCTATGACTCAGCGTATATACCAAGGCAGACACGCTACTTATTCCTAAATGGTTGAAAAATAAAGCATGACAGCCATCATAAGCTGTAGAAATGTGAGAACATTTAGTTTTTAAAGACTGAATATCATTCTTTGACGTGAAATCTGATGCATAGCTTATGAGTGAGTTAAGAGATCTTAGATATCATGAGATGAGGTTAGTTATCCTTTAAATCAACGCTTCATATACACTGCTGGGCAAAAAAATGAGGTAAACATGATTTATCATATTTTTTATGATTACTGTTCCACGTTAATAAATACAGGTGAAATAAGTGACCCTTTTACATAATATTGTATGCATTGTCTGTGTGCAGGGTTAAATAATATCGTTGGCTGAACCGATCCTATGGTCATAG
This sequence comes from Chaetoderma sp. LZ-2023a, assembly GCA_034401795.1. Classification (NCBI taxonomy): domain Eukaryota; kingdom Metazoa; phylum Mollusca; class Caudofoveata; order Chaetodermatida; family Chaetodermatidae; genus Chaetoderma; species Chaetoderma sp. LZ-2023a. Next base: position 21,921,220 of record CM067367.1, read on the forward strand.
GTTATAGAACTTCCATTCAGAATTTTGATTCGTAAATATTTTGGGCGAAAAACATGGATTTTATTAAAAATTTACTGGAAATTGTCAAATTGCTTCTTCTCCTTACCATTTTGCGCGATTTCAACCAAATTGGGCTGAAAGAATCCTATCGTCATAGGCTTTAGATAATCTTTTCAGAATTTTGTTGCGCAAATATTTTGAGTGAAAATCCTAGATTTTATTAAAAATTTACCGGAAATTGTCAAATTGCTTCTTCTCCTTACCATTTTGACCGATTTCAACCAAATTGGGCTGAAAGACTCCTATAGTCATAGGCTATAGATCTTCCTTTCAGAATTTTGTTGCGCAAATATTTTGAGTGAAAATCCTAGATTTTATTAAAAATTTACCGGAAATTGTCAAATTGTTTCTTCTCCTTACTCGTTTGACCGATCTCAATCAAATTTGGCCGAAAGGATCCTATGGTTCTAGGTTATAGAACTGGCATTCAGAATCCTGATTCGTAAATATTTTGGCTGAAAAAATGTATTAAAAATTTACCGGAAATTGTCAAATCTCTGCTCCTCCTTACCATTTTGACAGATTTCAACCAAATTGGACTGAACAGATTCTATTGTGATAGGCTCTAGTACTTCTATTCAGAATCTTGATTCATGACTTTTTGCGTGAAAATCTTAGATTTTATGAAAAATTTACTAGAAATTGTCAAAACACTGCTTCTCCTTAGTTGCTTGACATATTTCAAACACATTTGGCTAGAGTGACCCTATCAAGGTAGACTAGAATTTCCATTCAGAATTTTGAATGGTAATTTTTGGGGGTGGTCATCTTGGATTTCCAGAAAATTATCCATCATATCTATTTAAATGCAAATGGTTCAAATGCTTAGGGTCCATGTGAGCGCCACAGGCCCTTGGGCCTCTTGTTCTGAATAGTTCTCGCGATTACGGCTGAACAGTCCGGCAAAACACCAAATTCAACTTCAACAACTTTCTTAGAACCATCTCCCGAACTTGATGATAATGTGCTGCGCATGAGATTTTAGTAAAACAAATAGCCCACCAGAAAGGGAGGCAGGTTAAAAGAGCAGGTGCAGCAATTCGATATTAACCGCTACGTTTCGCATAGTATAATCAAAGCATTTCCATTTTCGGCAATTCCGTTGTAACGCCGGGTATTGCTAAATTAACTACGAGCAGGATGAAATTCTGTATTTAAAGGCAAATCACCTGTCCAGAATACCCCTCCATCATCTGACCTCGTATGACGTCATAATCAGATCAGCGCGTGCATGATGACGTCACAACCATTACGTCACAAAGGGTTCCATATAGACCGTCAGCAAATGTCAAACAGTCCGACACGTTGTATGAATTGAATGGCTTTGTGATTCTTTGCTATTTGATAAACATGCCGTTGAATATTTCGAACTAATTTGACTGGGCGCTAGGCAGCAACAGCACCCAGTCAAATTAGTTTCTTAATATTCAACAGCTTACCGCTGTAGGTTTTTTTAAATTGATAGACAGGGTGTTCAGAGATCGATCGATCCCAACACGAGCGAGGTGTGGGTGGAGCTTAGCTAGTGATGGGCGGGATATAGCTAAAACCGGAAAGGTCAATGGACCTTTCCATTTTTAGCTATGCCCCGCCCATCACTAGCCAAGCTCTTGCCCTGTAGGTGGGGCTTAAAATACACCTTCCGTATCCTCTGCGTGTCGTAAGAGGCGACTAAAGGAGGTAATGGTGAGGTAACCCTGACAGAAACCTCGAGTGCTGAAGACGGAGGTTCCAGGCCGCATGGCGCACTCTAATAAACCATGGATCCACGCACTTAACGCTTATGATCATGTCGATAGTCACTTACAGGACTGGCGGTATGATCAGCGAACGAAAAGAAGAAGAAGAAGAAGAAGACTAGCCAAGCTCCGCCCACACCTCGCCGTGCTGGGATTGATCGCCCCCCCCCCCAAATGCCGTAGCTATCAATTTCCTGAAAACTATACAGGGAAGCTGTTGAATATTTTGTAACTAATTTGACTGGGTGCTGTTTCAGCAACAGCGCCCAGTCAAATTTGTTTCAAAATATTCAACAGAATATTTATTAAAATAGTAAAAGCAAACAATTTGTACAACAACGCATAGACCGTCATAAAATATGCGTTCGTGACGTACTTATCTACGTCATTCATGACGTCATTCATTATGATGTCATTGTACACACCACGCAGTTCATTATGACGTCATATGATGGGTGGGTACTCTGGAAAGGTCAATTGCTCAATATACGCTTGCGAGAGTATTGCTTTAAGTGATCACTATCGATTATTTAAAAACAATCATGATTACTAGATTAATCATCCTTGTTAGACTTCACGGAGGAACTCCTTTAAAATGTTTGCAAAACCCCATAAAAAATCCGGTGACATAGCAGGCGTGATTAATTGTGTCCGAATAACAATAAAAAATTAACACATCAAAACAGTGAAAGCTAAAATATTCTTAAAAATTACTATATACCACAATCGTGGCATATCTACATAGAATACAAGCTTAATAAAGAACTAATAGCATAGCATAATTCAACACAGCCATTACTATTTGCACACAGGGTAGTAGTAGGTCCAAATGGTGGGCATAGTTCATCAACACGTGGTGATGCGACCTGTCAATAAGTTGCAGTAAGTTACCGCTGCTAATTGCCGCCGTTGAGCTAATTAATGACCTGCAGGCTAAGTAGATTTTACATAGTTTAATGTGTAGAGCGACACAGATGGTGCTCTGTATTCACATTTATATTTACTTCAACCTTGGGATTTGTAAATTACCCCGGAACAAATGTGTTTAAAGTATTACATTACAGCACGAATGGATGGTAGCAGCAACCAGCCAAACATGCAATAATTTTTTATACTGAAATTAGTAAGTGACACTTTTAAAATTCAATACGAATTAATTTCCTACAGGTTTCTAAAATCACCTAGGCGTATTGTAAGCCAAAAAATGACGTGCATAAACTACAAGTTCCTGAAATTATCTGTGCCTATTTGAAAATTCATTAGCAATTTACTTTTAAGACCAATTTCTAAAATTAACATGTTCTATTCAGGTTGTTAGAATTTAGTATTAAAATGCTGAGTCAAATATCGAAATTTTATACACCATTGCTCACATAAACGAATTAGCATTGCAGCTAACAATAACAGAACGCTGATTGAAATATAATCAGATTTAATTAAAGGGAGCTATAGGCTTAAGACATATATATATATATCAGTTCCAATAAACAAAATAGAGTTAAAATTGGTGGCATGATGAGATTAGTATATAAAAATGATGCAGTGAACCTCAATAACCATTTCCAGAATCAATTATTTAGCTCAATTGACTCTAAATAAGTTCCTTCTCTAATGTCATTAAAACATCATTTTTGGCAGAGACTAAATTGCTCTGACACCAAACATTTTGGAACCACCTTTTTCTCCCACAATATGTCAACCTATAAAATTCGTTATAAATACATTTCACCGATAGGACACGGAAAGTAACCCTTACTGCAATTTGGTGATTTCATGTTAATGCGTTTCTGACTACTTAACACCCGTGTTTCCAGATGGCATGCAGTCCTAGCGTTGAAACACACAGGATTCTTTCTCACATTTTACGATCTTGCCTTTCATAATAGATAAACCCCCTAAATAAACCATGGATCCACGCACTTAACGCTTATGATCATGATAAATTATCCTGTGTTAATTTGATGCCAAATTGTGCAAGAATCCTTTTAGTGAATTCCCAAAAAGCAATAGCTCTTGAACACTGAGTGAATAACTGTTCTATTATCTCAATATTGGAAAGGCAACATCTATCAGCCACTGTAATGCCATATTTGTCTGTCAAGTGTCCGACCCACAAACGTCGGTGTAACAGGCGCCATGCTAAGTCACGTGCATCGTGTAATAAAATGAGAATGGATGGTTTTCCATGTTGTTTTCCATGTTGTTTTCCAGTTATTTGGCTCACATCCCACATTTTTCCATGCATTAATTGCCACTGGAGACTTTACCTGACTTAAAGTTGTGGTACTTATCTTTAGATCATTGTCTATAATTAATTCATTATTCAGGACCAGTGTTTGCTGAAAATTATAAGTTAGATGTATTTGGTAACTGTAACCAATCAGTTGGAACAGCATATTTTATGCGAACAAGCAACCAAAATATTTATTGATGTTTTTCGTGAAAGTTCATTCATAGAAATCCATTTTCTGGAATTCTGCTTTATCAAATCACTTAGAAACCAAATGCCATGTTTATGTAGAGAGGGTAAATATAAAACAGAATCATTAAAACGAATATTATCATTGCCTCAGAGTTGTTGCTTTAAAGCAGCTCGCCAACATTCTGGAGGAAGTATTCCTCTTGTAAATGTGTGTAAGGCTACAAATTGCTCTTTATAAACAGTAGGAATGTTATTGTAAATTTGTGGAGCTGTATTTGACACAAATAGGCAGTCAATAGCAAAAGGCTCTATGTATCTCTCTATGAGAGCTCAGGAAATGCAAGCCCATGTCGCACACGGTTGAATTAGCTGATTCAAAAACTTCAATTTTAATGAAGCACATTTGACTGGAATGTTAACTAAATCAAGGTCAGGTTGGACCTAATAGATGACAAAATGTGTGATAAAATTCTGCAGGGAGTCCGTCACAGACTGGCGATTTTAGTAGTTTCATGCCTTTCAGCGATTTAGTCAAATCCTCTAATGTTAAAGGTTGTTCACAGATTCTATAAGATGAGTCAGATAGCGTCTCTGTGATATTAGCTAAAATATGTTCAGTAGCTGTGTTGTCACTCCCTTCAGATGTGTACAACCGTTGATAATAGTCATGCACAGCTTTCACCACGTCTCTGCTTGATGCCACAATTGTACCATCAACCGCCTCTATTGAGCGTATTAATCCCTCAATACCACGTAACTTCTATAGTCCACAAAATATTTTGTAGGTTTCTCACCCTCAGCGTGCATATGTACTTTGATCTAATTTTTGCTCCATTGAATTTTTATTGCTCTATTTAATTTATTTTGCCTTTTATCTTGATCAATATATTTTAATAATTATTCTCACCTTTATTGACTTTCTCATTAACTTTAATCAAGGATCTACTCACTGCGTTTTTGCGTTTTCGCAATACGCTGGCCTTTCTGGTCGAATTTTCTCTTCACATAGAGTTTAGATATATTTTTTACACATTCCCACCATTGCATTATGTCATCATAAATTAGTTTTCGTTCAATCCAATAGCGCCAACAGCTCTCTACACATTTACGACAGCAAATATCGTACAACAAAGCAGTGTTGAGTTTCCTAGCCCATCCTCTCTATTAATCCACTCAGCATTGTCTAATGTGGCGCATACCATATTATGATCAGAAGCAAGCTACAGGCTTGGCATTCATTGAAGTTATGCAGCCTTTCAATGAGCCGCCAATATTTATTCTATCTAACCTTGCTGAGATTTTACCGCCAGATGGCAGCCATGTAAAGTCATTGCCGTCTGGATTAACAATTCGATATGTGTCTACTAAGCTTTTATTTCCAGATATATACTTCAAAATAGTGTGTGACGTGCCTATATATTTCGACTTGGATGATCTGCCTTTGACATCATCTGATTAAAAATCCCCCACAAAACTTAAATTGTCAGACGGGTTCTGGTCAATTGATGAAGAAATATCATTAAAATTTGTATTTACGTTGCTGATGAGATGTTGGGGCATATACGCAGCTAGGATTTAAGCGGGTGTTTGATACATCAATTGTAACCCAAATCCAGCGACCATTTGCATCTGCTAATGAGGAGATACCGTTTACAGAATGAAGACACCGGCGAAAGAAAATAATTGCTACTCCAGCACTTTGTTCATGTTATAAGGAATAATAAATGTGTGATTTGGAACTATCTTTGAGGGAATTATACTCTTCAGGTTTTTAAATGTTTGTCTCGTGAAGGAAAGCAATACCGACCCTTTCGTTTTCTAATTCCCCCAAGAGATGCCGTTGTTGAAGCTGGCTGTTTAAACCTCAACAATTGAGTGTACACACGATTATTATTATTATAATTATTAATAACTGGATGGTTACTGTCGCCATAGTGAATCTGACTGAATCCCCCCCCCCCCGATGTTTTCCTTGCCCATTTGCCTACTTTTTGTTGAACTCAGTATTTCCTACATCTACTGTTGACAAATTATGCTTATATTTATTAATATCAGAGTTATGAAGTAAGTGTCGGTATTTGACGCTTTTCCCGGTCACATATGGTATCAGTACTTCTCCGTTTTCTGAACGATACATCACAATTTCATCAGGCAATTGCGAGCTCTGTGTCTGTGCTGAGAAATCTAACTCTGCAATTGACATCACATCATCATCATCCATGTCATTTTCTTCGATTTCAGAATCAGAACTATATTCAGCTTTTTGACGTTTGGTACCTCATTTTTGTGTACCAACTCTCCCTGAACTATCTTTCTCTACTTGGGTTATGTCAGATGCGCTTAAAGAAAATGCAAATAATCTTTCTGTTTCTTGCTACCTGAACTTGGTTGGCTCCAAATTCATCCCATGGTCTAAATTCTAGTTAACCTGCTCTATACTGTCATAATTACTGCCGGCATGTTCTCCTTTGTCATTCTTTGATGGTGTTATGCTTAACCCAATCTCCAGAACCTCAATTTCATTTGTACTATTAACTGCCACTTTTTTGTACTTAACATTCAGAGGTTCAGTTGCATGAACATCAGCAACTGCTACATTTGTCTCTCGCCATGAGACAGCCGACCATGATCCTACTGCTTCAGATACAACAACATGCGCGTCTCCCCTGGTCGTTGGACAGCGCAATTAAAATGATCTGGAGAACTCCATTTTAGACAGTTGTTTCGGTTTGGACAATCAGCAGCCAGGTGGTCACTGCTGAGACAGATTCTGCACTCTTTCACCTGCCCGCTATACCACAACGGGAGAACAAGCGCTAGTTTGCTTGGTAGGGGCGTGTCCACCTTTTCGAACCACACCCGGCTTACCCTTCTAATGTTCTGTCAAATTGGTACGTTTCCCTTTCGATGTTTTAACCTTCCCATACTTTGCTTTTAGGTCTTCCATTCCTCCATCATCCGGGATTTCCAAAGGAACCTTTATTTTAACTAATAGATTGTCTGATCCCATCTCTTCGACATTGCAGACCTCAGCCGTCACTATCAAAACGTCACCAAGCAGCTTTTCTTTAACATCTTCACAGCTTACGATGACATTCCATGCGAATTTGGAGACATTAATCAGACCCGGCATGACCTTCGGACTCGCACCAGCCACGTCCTTAAGCCCATGATCGACTTCAATGGCAGTCACGCCACAACCATTGGTGGTGATTTTCAAACTTAATGTACGTTTGTAAACCGATGCCATCTTGGTTTCTTACGCAATGAAAATCATTCAATTCTCTACATTATTACAGAGAATCGAACAATATAATAATACAATATTAAGGCACCGCGCAGAGCTAAACACTAACGAATTAGTGTCCCCTTTAGAACGTGGTGTCTACCAACAAATGTACGATGATATAGCAGTCGTATAGTTGTTAGTCTGAATTGATTGACGATAACGTGTTGTTCACTAATATCTAAATGACGACCACACAAAGAGCTAAACACTAATAAATTAGAGTCCCTTTAGAACGCGGTGTCTACCAACAAATATACGACGATATAGCACAGTCGTATAGTTGTTAGTTTGAGCTGGCTGACGATTTACAGCCAACTACGCGTAGCTTTATATCGCCAACGCGCTCATCAGCCTATTGCACGGGCCTCGCCTTCCCACTCCGCTCCCGTATCCCAGACTATTAATTCCCAGAAAACTATACAGGTAGGTCGTTGAATATTTTGAAACTAATTTGACTGGGAGCTGTTGCTGCCTGTGGCAGCAACAGCGTCCAGTCTAATTGGTTTCAAAATATTCAACAGAATGTTTATTAAATGGTAAAGATCGATAGATCCCAACACGAGCGAGGTGTGGGTGGGGTATAGCTAAAACTGGAAAGGTCCATTGATTTTGGGGTAGATCTATATCACTCACAACTTGGACCAGTCTTCTGTTCGAGGGTACGGAACGCTTGCGTGATCGCGTAAGCTAATGCTTTGCGAGGGCTGTTGGTGGATTTTTCGCTTTTACCATAATATGCTTATTTCTAACGCCAATAGGAAAGACGAGGCCCAAAAAACGCATGTGACGCTGCTGATATAATAATAATAATAATAATAATAATAATAATAATAATAATAATAATAATAATAATAATAATAATAATACTAATAAATAATAATAATAATAATAATAATAATAATAATAATAATAATAATAATAATAATAATTATTATTATTATATTTCCAATCGCAGCTGATCCAACCACTGCCGCACCGACTACGGTATCTCCTGGTGAGTCTTTCTTAAAAAGCTAAAGATTTGTTTTCGTTTCACTGTTATATTCAAGGTATACCTTTTAAAGTTAACCTGCCTTTGCAACGAGATTTCAACCTCTGACAATTATTTCATACACATTGACGAGCACAGAAGCTGTATATTTAAAGCTGAACGGTCATTGCCTCTAAAATAGTGTTTCCAATAAATTTCCATTTTTGGTAGCTTTATTTTAACGGTATTGCTAATGTGACAGATGTTGGTTCTCGTCAGGCAATGCGCCTGGGGAATTGATTGCTGACACAGGTTACTGTTAGTGGTTAATAGTGAATTATTTAGCATGATTGGTTAGCTTTAAGTGAACCGACTGAGTCGTCTGAACCACTGAATTCAGGAGTGCGCATATAACAGTTTACGTAATGGATGAATTCAGCTTTAGCTATGCTCCGCCCATCTATAGGTAAGTTCCGCCCACGCTTTTCCCATGTTGTGATCGATCGATGCCTGCACTCCTTGAATAAAAAATTCCAGATGATTATACAGTCAAGCTGTTGAATATTTTGAAATTATTTTGACTGGACTGGTCAAATTAGTTTTAAAATATTCAAAATAACGTTTATTAAACAGACATAGATTTTGTACAACTTGACAGATTATTAAGCATTTATGACGAACGTAATCATGTCATTCATGACGTAAATGATTATGACAGCAGCCTGCATGTGACCTAGTTGATTATGATGTCATCCGATTGACCGATAAACTGGATTCATCCATTGATTTTGATGTATAGCGATGTAGCTCAATGTCCCATAACTCTTATGCTAGATGGAACAGAATGCTTATAAGATCGAGTAAAATTGGGTTTTAACAGGGATGTGGAAGGATGTTGTCATTTGACTTCAACCATAATATGCGTATGTCTACCACATGGAGGTATTACAAGGACGAAGCTTGTTGCTGACATAATAATAATAATAATAATAATAATAATAATAATAATAATAATAATAATAATAATAATAATAATGTTGAACCAGCTACTGAAGCGCTGACACTCCTGGTGCTGCATCCCGCGCCAACAACCACGACAGATACAGTCACAGCAGCAGCTGTTCCAACCATTTCCATTCCAACCACTCCAGCTTCAAGGACAGCCTCCCAACCAATATAGCACACACGACAGCCGCTCCAACCACTGCATCTCCAACCACATGAATTCCAACCACATCAGTTCCAACCACGACAGTCCCATCCACAGCAGTTACCGCACTTAAATTCCAACCACAACCGTTCCAACCACTGAAGATCCAAGCACAGCCATTCCAAGCACTGCATCTCCAACCACAACCGTCCCATCCACTGCAGTTCCAGCTACAACCGCTCCAACCACTGCAACTCCAACCACTGCCGAGCCACCTACTTCCGCTCCAACCACTGTAGCTCCAACCTCAGACATTCCAGTCACTGAAGATCTAATCACAACAGTTTCAGCCCCTGCAGCTCCATCCACTCCAGCTCCAACCACTCCGGTTCCAACCACCAGAGATCCAACCACTCCAGCTCCAGCCACCCCAGATCCAACCACCCCAGCTCCAACCACCCCAGCTCCGAACACTACATCACAAACCACCCCAGATCCAACTACCCTGGGTAGAACCAACACCGCACCAGCGAACGGTTCCAGCCACTCCAGCTCCAGCCACTCTAGTACTAAATCATTCCAGAGCCAACCTCCACAATTCCAACCACTCCAGCTCCATCCACTACGGATCCAACCAGTCCAGCTCCCAACACTCCAGCTCCAACCACACCAGCTCCAACTCTCCAGCTCCCACCAGTCTAGTTCCAAGCACTCCAGCTCCAATCACCATAGCTCCCATCACTGTAGCTCAAACCACTCCAGCTCCAACTCTCCAGCTCCCACCACTCTAGTTCCAAGCACTCCAGCTCCAATCACCATAGCTCCCATCACTGTAGCTCAAACCACTCCAGTTCCAACTCTCCAGCTCCCACCACTCTAGTTCCAAGCACTCCAGCTCCAATTACCATAGCTCCCATCACTGTAGCTCAAACCACTCCAGATGCAACCACTCCAGCTCCAATCATTACAGCTCCAACCACTCCATCTCGCACCACTCCAGCTCCAAGCACTCCAGCTCCTACAACTCTAGCTCCAAGCACTTCAGATCCAACGACTCCATCTCCATCTACTCCAGCTCCAACCAACTCCCGTATCAGCGACCGCTGCTACAAGGACCCTAGTTCCAACAAAACCAGACACAACCACTCCAGCTCCAACACCTCCAGCTCCACACATACCAGCTCCAACCACCCTAGATCCAACCACCACAGCTTCAATCATCACTGCTGCACCCACCACAGCTCCAACTACTCCAGCTCCAACAACCACTGCTCCAACCACGCCAGATCCAACTACTCCGGATCCAAGTACACCTGCTCCAACAACTCCAGTTCTAATCATCCCAGAACCAACCACTCCAGCTCCATGCACTCCAGCTCCAGCCACTCCAGCTCCAGCCACTCCAGACCCAACCACTCCATCTCAAACCACTCCAGGTCTAATCATCCCAGAACCAACCATACAAACCGCAACCACCTCAATTCAAACTACTCCGCCCCCAACTACCGCTGCTCCACCCACCGCAGATACAACCGCTCCAGCTCCAGCCACTCCAAACCCAACCACTCCAGCTCCAACCACCCCAGCTTCACACACACCAGCTCCAAACACCCCATATACAAGCCCCACAACTCCAACAACCAACGCTCCCCCACCATTGATCCAACCACTCCGACTCCAACCACTACTGCTCCAGTCACACCAGATCCAACAACTCCATCTCCAACCACCACTGCTCCAACCTCTCCAGACCCAACCACTTCAGCTCCAACCACGCCAGTTCTAATCACCCCAGAGCCAACCACTCCAAACACACCAGTTCAATCTACTCCAACTCCAAGCTCTCTAGCTGCAACCACTCCAGATCCAACCACCCTAGATCCAACCACCGCAGCTACAACCACTCCAGATCGAACCACAACTGCACCAGCCACCCCAGATCCAACCACCCGTTCTCCAACTACTCCAGATTCAACCACCACACTTCCAAGTACCACAGCTCCAACGATGGCATCTACTGATGAGTGTTTATTAATAATAAATTGGCTTTTTTCATAGCATATATTAAGTACGATATTCTACAACTATCGATAAAAAACCCGAAAGACTAACAACAACAACAACAACAACAACAACAACAACAACAACAACAACAACAACAACAACAATAATAATAATAATAATAATAATAATAAACATTTTGAACCAGCTACAGAAGATCCAGCTACCGAATCTCGAACCACTGTGGTTACAGCTGACGAAGGTAGAACTTCTACAGATGCAGCGACCACATCTCCAGCAACCCGAGATCTAATGGCTACAGATCCAACCACCGCAGCGTCAACCACTGAAGCTCCTCCAACCTCAGATCCAACCACTCCAGCTCCTACTACTCCAGCTTCAACCACTCCAGCTACAAGCACTCCAGCTCCATCCACGCTAGCTCCAACGACTCTAGATCCAACCACCACAGCCTCAAATACTCTAGCTCCAGCCACTCAATCACCATCGACTCCAGCTCCAAGCACTCTAGATCTAAGCACTGCAGATCCAACCACTCCAGCTCCTACTACTCCAGCCTCAACAACTCCACATCTAACCACTCAATCTACATCCACTCAAGCCCCAACCTCTCCAGATCCAACCACTCCAGCTCCATCCACTCAAGCTCTAACCGCTCTAACTCCAACCACTCCAAATCCAACCACTCAAGCTCCAACCACTCCAGATCCAACCACTCCAGCTCCATCCGCTCTAGTTCCAACCACTCCAGATTCAACCGCTCCAGCTCCAACCACTCCAGATCCAACCACTCCAGCTCCATCCACTCTAGTTCCAACCACTCCAGATTCAACCACTCCAGGTCCAACTACTCAATCTCCAACCACTCCAGCTTCATCCACTCTAGCTCCAACCACCACAGACCCAACTACTCTCGCTCCAACCACTCACCGACCATCGACTCCAGCTCCAAGCACTCTAGATCCAAGCACTCCAGATCGAACCACTCCAGCTCCTACTACTCCGGCTTCAACCTCTACAGATCCAACTACTCCAGTTCCATCCAATCCAGCTCCATCCACGCCAGCTCCAATCACTCCAGCTCCAACAACCACAGCTCTAACCACTCCAGATTCAACCACTCAATCTCAAACCACTCCAGCTCCTACTACTCCGGCTTCAACCTCTACAGATCCAACCTCTCCAGCTCCATCCACTCCAGATACGTCCACTCAAGCTCCAATCACTCCAGCTCCAACCACCACAGCTGCAACCACTCTAGATCCAACCACTCCATCTCCATCCACTCCACTTCCATCCACTCAAGTTCAAACCACTCTGGCTCCAACCACTCCAAATCCAACCACTCAAGCTCCAACCACTCCAGATCCAACCACTCCAGATCCAACCACCCCAGGTCCAATCACTCCAGCTCCAACCACCACAGCTCCATCCACTCCAGCTCCAACCACCCCAGCTCCAACCACTCCAGATCGAACCACTCCAGCTCCAACCACTCCAGCTCCAACCACTCCAGCTCCAACCACCCCCGCTCCAACCACTCCAGATCGAACCACTCCAGCTCCAACCACTCCAGATCCAACCACTCTAGATCCAACCACCCCAGCTCCTACCAATCCAGGTCCAACCACTCCGGATCCCACCACTCCAGCTCCATCCACCCTAGCTCCAACCACTCCAGATCCAACCACTCCAGGTCCAGCCACCCCAGGTCCAATCACTCCAGCTCCAACCACCACAGCTCCATCCACTCCAGCTCCAACCACCCCAGCTCCAACCACTCCAGCTCCAACCACTCCAGCTCCAACCACCCCCGCTCCAACCACTCCAGATCGAACCACTCCAGCTCCAACCACTCCAGATCCAACCACTCTAGATCCAACCACCCCAGCTCCTACCAATCCAGGTCCAACCACTCCGGATCCCACCACTCCAGCTCCATCCACCCTAGCTCCAACCACTCCAGATCCAACCACTCCAGATCCAACCACCCCAGGTCCAATCACTCCAGCTCCAACCACCACAGCTCCATCCACTCCAGCTCCAACCACCCCAGCTCCAACCACTCCAGATCGAACCACTCCAGCTCCAACCACTCCAGCTCCAACCACTCCAGCTCCAACCACCCCCGCTCCAACCACTCCAGATCGAACCACTCCAGCTCCAACCACTCCAGATACAACCACTCTAGATCCAACCACCCCAGCTCCTACCAATCCAGGTCCAACCACTCCGGATCCCACCACTCCAGCTCCATCCACCCTAGCTCCAACCACTCCAGATCCAACCACTCCAGGTCCAGCCACTCAATCTCCAACCACTCTGGCTCCAACCACTCCAGATCCCTCCACTCCAGCTCCAACCACTCCAGATCCAAACACTCTAGCTCCATCCTCTCCACCTAAATCCACTCAAGCTCCAACCACTCTGGCTCCAACCACTCCAAATCCAACCACTCAAGCTCCAACCACTCTGGAACCCATCACTCCAGATCCAACCACTCCAGCTCCAACCACTCCAGCTCCAACCACTCTAACTCCAACCACTCCAAATCCAACCACTCAAGCTCCAATCACTCCAGATCCAACCACTCCAGCTCCATCCACTCCACCTCCATCCACTCAAGCTCCAACCACTCTAACTCCAACTACTCCAAATCCAACCACTCAAGTTCCAACCACTCCAGATCCAACCACTCCAGATCCAACAACCCCAGCTCCAATCACTCCAGCTCCAACCACTATAGCTCCATCCACTCCAGATCCAACCACTCAAGCTCCAACCACTCTAACTCCAACTACTCCAAATCCAACCACTCAAGCTCCAATCACTCCAGATCCAACCACTCCAGCTCCATCCACTCCACCTCCATCGACTCAAGCTCCAACCACTCTAACTCCAACTACTCCAAATCCAACCACTCAAGCTCCAACCACTCCAGATCCAACCACTCCAGATCCAACAACCCCAGCTCCAATCACTCCAGCTCCAACCACTATAGCTCCATCCACTCCAGATCCAACCACTCAAGCTCCAACCACTCTAACTCCAACTACTCCAAATCCAACCACTCAAGCTCCAACCACTCCAGATCCAACCACTCCAGATCCAACAACCCCAGCTCCAATCACTCCAGCTCCAACCACTATAGCTCCATCCACTCCACCTCCATCCACTCAAGCTCCAACCACTCTAACTCCAACTACTCCAGCTCCAACCACTCTAACTCCAACCACTCCAAATCCAACCACTCAAGCTCCAACCACTCTGGATCCCACCACTCCAGATCCAACCACTCCAGCTCCAACCACTCCAGCTCCAACCACTCAAGCTCCAACCACTCTAACTCCAACTACTCCAAATCCAACCACTCAAGCTCCAACCACTCTGGATCCCACCACTCCAGATCCAACCACTCCAGCTCCAACCACTCCAGCTCCAACCACTCTAACTCCAACCACTCCAAATCCAACCACTCAAGCTCCAACCACTCCAGATCCAACCACTCAAGCTCCAACCACTCAAGCTCCAACCACTCTAGATCGAACCACTCCAAATCCAACCACTCAAACTCCATCCACTCCAGCTCCAAGTACCCCAGCTCCATCCACTCCAGCTCCAACCACCCCAGCTCCAACCACTCCAGATCCAACAACCCCAGCTCCAATCACTCCAGCTCCAACCACTATAGCTCCATCCACTCCAGATCCAACCACTCAAGCTCCAACCACTCTAACTTCAACTACTCCAAATCCAACAACTCAAGCTCCAACCACTCCAGATCCAACCACTCCAGATCCAACAACCCCAGCTCCAATCACTCCAGCTCCAACCACTATAGCTCCATCCACTCCACCTCCATCCACTCAAGCTCCAACCACTCTAACTCCAACTACTCTAAATCCAACCACTCAAGCTCCAACCACTCCAGATCCAACCACTCCAGATCCAACAACCCCAGCTCCTACCACTCCAGCTCCAACCACTCTAACTCCAACCACTCCAAATCCAACCACTCAAGCTCCAACCACTCTGGATCCCACCACTCCAGATCCAACCACTCCAGCTCCAAGCACTCCAGCTCCAACCACTCAAGCTCCAACCACTCTAACTCCAACTACTCCAAATCCAACCACTCAAGCTCCAACCACTCTGGATCCCACCACTCCAGATCCAACCACTCCAGCTCCAACCACTCCAGCTCCAACCACTCTAACTCCAACCACTCCAAATCCAACCACACAAGCTCCAACCACTCCAGATCCAACCACTCAAGCTCCAACCACTCTAGATCCAACCACTCCAAATCCAACCACTCAAACTCCATCCACTCCAGCTCCAAGTACCCCAGCTCCATCCACTCCAGCTCCAACCACCCCAGCTCCAACCACTCCAGATCGAACCACTCCAGCTCCAACCACTCCAGCTCCAACCACTCCAAATCCAACCACTCCAAATCCAACCACTCAAGCTCCAACCACTCCAGCTCCAACCACCCCCGCTCCAACCACTCCAGATCGAACCACTCCAGCTCCAACCACTCCAGATCCAACCACTCCAGATCCAACCACCCAAGCTCCTACCAATCCAGGTCCAACCACTCCGGATCCCACCACTCCAGCTCCATCCACCCTAGCTCCAACCACTCCAGATCCAACCACTCCAGGTCCATCCACTCAATCTCCAACCACTCTGGCTCCAACCACTCCAGATCCATCCACTCCAGCTCCAACCACTCCAGATCCAAACACTCTAGCTCCATCCTCTCCACCTAAATCCACTCAAGCTCCAACCACTCTGGCTCCATCCACTCCAAATCCAACCACTCAAGCTCCAACCACTCTGGATCCCACCACCCCAGATCCAACCACTCCAGCTCCAACCACTCCAGCTCCAACCACTCTAACTCCAACCACTCCAAATCCAACCACTCAAGCTCCAACCACTCCAGATCCAACCACTCCAGCTCCATCCACTCCACCTCCATCCACTCAAGCTCCAACCACTCAAGCTCCAACCACTCTAACTCCAACTACTCCAAATCCAACCACTCAAGCTCCAACCACTCTGGATCCCACCACTCCAGATCCAACCACTCCAGCTCCAACCACTCCAGCTCCAACCACTCTAACTCCAACCACTCCAAATCCAACCACTCAAGCTCCAACCACTCCAGATCCAACCACTCAAGCTCCAACCACTCTAGATCCAACCACTCCAAATCCAACCACTCAAACTCCATCCACTCCAGCTCCAAGTACCCCAGCTCCATCCACTCCAGCTCCAACCACCCCAGCTCCAACCACTCCAGATCGAACCACTCCAGCTCCAACCACTCCAGCTCCAACCACTCCAAATCCAACCACTCCAAATCCAACCACTCAAGCTCCAACCACTCCAGCTCCAACCACCCCCGCTCCAATCACTCCAGATCGAACCACTCCAGCTCCAACCACTCCAGATCCAACCACTCCAGATCCAACCACCCAAGCTCCTACCAATCCAGGTCCAACCACTCCGGATCCCACCACTCCAGCTCCATCCACCCTAGCTCCAACCACTCCAGATCCAACCACTCCAGGTCCATCCACTCAATCTCCAACCACTCTGGCTCCAACCACTCCAGATCCATCCACTCCAGCTCCAACCACTCCAGATCCAAACACTCTAGCTCCATCCTCTCCACCTAAATCCACTCAAGCTCCAACCACTCTGGCTCCATCCACTCCAAATCCAACCACTCAAGCTCCAACCACTCTGGATCCCACCACCCCAGATCCAACCACTCCAGCTCCAACCACTCCAGCTCCAACCACTCTAACTCCAACCACTCCAAATCCAACCACTCAAGCTCCAACCACTCCAGATCCAACCACTCCAGCTCCATCCACTCCACCTCCATCCACTCAAGCTCCAACCACTCTAACTCCAACTACTCCAAATCCAACCACTCAAACTCCAACCACTCCAGATCCAACCACTCCAGATCCAACAACCCCAGCTCGAATCACTCCAGCTCCAACCACTATAGCTCCATCCACTCCAGATCAAACCACTCAAGCTCCAACCACTCTAACTCCAACTACTCCAAATCCAACCACTCAAGCTCCAACCACTCCAGATACAACCACTCCAGACCCAACAACCCCAGCTCCAATCACGCCAGCTCCAACCACTATAGCTCCATCCACTCCACCTCCATCCACTCAAGCTCCAACCACTCTAACTCCAACTACTCCAAATCCAACCACTCAAGCTCCAACCACTCCAGATCCAACCACTCCAGATCCAACCACTCCAGATCCAACAACCCCAGCTCCTACCACTCCAGCTCCAACCACTCTAACTCCAACCACTCCAAATCCAACCACTCAAGCTCCAACCACTCTGGATCCCACCACTCCAGATCCAACCACTCCAGCTCCAACCACTCCAGCTCCAACCACTCAAGCTCCAACCACTCTAACTCCAACCACTCCAAATCCAACCACTCAAGCTCCAACCACTCCAGATCCAACCACTCAAGCTCCAACCACTCAAGCTCCAACCACTCTAGATCCAACCACTCCAAATCCAACCACTCAAACTCCATCCACTCCAGCTCCAAGCACCCCAGCTCCATCCACTCCAGCTCCAACCACCCCAGCTCCAACCACTCCAGATCGAACCACTCCAGCTCCAACCACTCCAGCTCCAACCACTCTGGCTCCAACCACTCCAAATCCAACCACTCAAGCTCCAACCACTCCAGCTCCATCCACCCCCGCTCCAACCACTCCAGATCGAACCACTCCAGCTCCAACCACTCCAGATCCAACCACTCCAGATCCAACCACCCCAGCTCCTACCAATCCAGGTCCAACCACTCCAGATCCCACCACTCCAGCTCCATCCACCCTAGCTCCAACCACTCCAGATCCAACCACTCCAGGTCCATCCACGCAATCTCCAACCACTCTGGCTCCAACCACTCCAGATCCATCCACTCCAGCTCCAACCACTCCAGATCCAAACACTCTAGCTCCATCCTCTCCACCTAAATCCACTCAAGCTCCAACCACTCTGGCTCCATCCACTCCAAATCCAACCACTCAAGCTCCAACCACTCTGGATCCCACCACTCCAGATCCAACCACTCCAGCTCCATCCACTCAAGCTCCAACCACTCTAACTCCAACTACTCCAAATCCAACCACTCAAACTCCAACCACTCCAGATCCATCCACTCCAGATCCAACAACCCCAGCTCCAATCACTCCAGCTCCAACCACTATAGCTCCATCCACTCCAGATCCAACCACTCAAGCTCCAACCACTCTAACTCCAACTACTCCAAATCCAACCACTCAAGCTCCAACCACTCCAGATCCAACCACTCCAGATCCAACAACCCCAGCTCCAATCACTCCAGCTCCAACCACTATAGCTCCATCCACTCCACCTCCATCCACTCAAGCTCCAACCACTCTAACTCCAACTACTCCAAATCCAACCACTCAAACTCCAACCACTCCAGATCCAACCACTCCAGATCCAACAACCCCAGCTCCTACCACTCCAGCTCCAACCACTCTAACTCCAACCACTCCAAATCCAACCACTCAAGCTCCAACCACTCTGGATCCCACCACTCCAGATCCAACCACTCCAGCTCCAACCACT
This sequence comes from Chaetoderma sp. LZ-2023a, assembly GCA_034401795.1. Lineage (NCBI taxonomy): Eukaryota > Metazoa > Mollusca > Caudofoveata > Chaetodermatida > Chaetodermatidae > Chaetoderma > Chaetoderma sp. LZ-2023a. Next base: position 21,940,534 of record CM067367.1, read on the forward strand.
CCAGCTCCAACCACTCAAGCTCCAACCACTCTAACTCCAACTACTCCAAATCCAACCACTCAAGCTCCAACCGCTCTGGATCCCACCACTCCAGATCCAACCACTCCAGCTCCAACCACTCCAGCTCCAACCACTCTAACTCCAACCACTCCAAATCCAACCACTCAAGCTCCTACCACTCCAGATCCAACCACTCAAGCTCCAACCACTCAAGCTCCAACCACTCTAGATCCAACCACTCCAAATCCAACCACTCAAACTCCATCCACTCCAGCTCCAACCACTCTGGCTCCAACCACTCCAAATCCAACCACTCAAGCTCCAACCACTCCAGCTCCAACCACCCCCGCTCCAACCACTCCAGATCGAACCACTCCAGCTCCAACCACTCCAGATCCAACCACTCCAGATCCAACCACCCCAGCTCCTACCAATCCAGGTCCAACCACTCCGGATCCCACCACTCCAGCTCCATCCACCCTAGCTCCAACCACTCTGGCTCCATCCACTCCAGGTCCATCCACTCAATCTCCAACCACTCTGGCTCCAACCACTCCAGATCCATCCACTCAAGCTCCAACCACTCCAGATCCAAACACTCTAGCTCCAACCAATCCAAATCCAACCACTCAAGCTCCAACCACTCTGGCTCCATCCACTCCACCTAAATCCACTCAAGCTCCAACCACTCTGGCTCCATCCACTCCAAATCCAACCACTCAAGCTCCAACCACTTTGGATCCCACCACTCCAGATCCAACCACTCCAGCTCCAACCACTCCAGATCCAACCACTCCAAATCCAACCACTCAAGCTCCAACCACTCCAGCTCCAACCACTATAACTCCATCCACTCCACCTCCATCCACTCAAGCTCCAACCACTCTAACTCCAACTACTCCAAATCCATTCACTCAAACTCCAACCACTCCAGATCCAACCACTCCAGATCCAACAACCCCAGCTCCAATCACTCCAGCTCCAACCACTATAGCTCCATCCACTCCAGATCCAACCACTCAAGCTCCAACCACTCTAACTCCAACTACTCCAAATCCAACCACTCAAGCTCCAACCACTCCAGATCAAACCACTCCAGATCCAACAACCCCAGCTCCAATCACTCCAGCTCCAACCACTATAGCTCCATCCACTCCACCTCCATCCACTCAAGCTCCAACCACTCTAACTCCAACTACTCCAAATCCAACCACTCAAGCTCCAACCACTCCAGATCCAACCACTCCAGATCCAACAACCCCAGCTCCTACCACTCCAGCTCCAACCACTCTAACTCCAACCACTCCAAATCCAACCACTCAAGCTCCAACCACTCTGGATCCCACCACTCCAGATCCAACCACTCCGGCTCCAACCACTCCAGCTCCAACCACTCAAGCTCCAACCACTCTAACTCCAACTACTCCAAATCCAACCACTCAAGCTCCAACCACTCTGGATCCCACCACTCCAGATCCAACCACTCCAGCTCCAACCACTCTAACTCCAACCACTCCAAATCCAACCACTCAAGCTCCAACCACTCCAGATCCAACCACTCAAGCCCCAACCACTCAAGCTCCAACCACTCTAGATCCAACCACTCCAAATCCAACCACTCAAACTCCATCCACTCCAGCTCCAAGCACCCCAGCTCCATCCACTCCAGCTCCAACCACCCCAGCTCCAACCACTCCAGATCGAACCACTCCAGCTCCAACCACTCCAGCTCCAACTACTCTGGCTCCAACCACTCCAAATCCAACCACTCAAGCTCCAATCACTCCAGCTCCATCCACCCCCGCTCCAACCACTCCAGATCGAACCACTCCAGCTCCAACCACTCCAGATCCAACCACTCCAGATCCAACCACCCCAGCTCCTACCAATCCAGGTCCAACCACTCCAGATCCCACCACTCCAGCTCCATCCACCCTAGCTCCAACCACTCCAGATCCAACCACTCCAGGTCCATCCACGCAATCTCCAAACACTCTGGCTCCAACCACTCCAGATCCATCCACTCCAGCTCCAACCACTCCAGATCCAAACACTCTAGCTCCATCCTCTCCACCTAAATCCACTCAAGCTCCAACCACTCTGGCTCCATCCACTCCAAATCCAACCACTCAAGCTCCAACCACTCTGGATCCCACCACTCCAGATCCAACCACTCCAGCTCCAACCACTCCAGCTCCAACCACTCTAACTCCAACCACTCCAAATCCAACCACTCAAGCTCCAACCACTCCAGATCCAACCACTCCAGCTCCATCCACTCCACCTCCATCCACTCAAGCTCCAACCACTCTAACTCCAACTACTCCAAATCCAACCACTCAAACTCCAACCACTCCAGATCCATCCACTCCAGATCCAACAACCCCAGCTCCAATCACTCCAGCTCCAACCACTATAGCTCCATCCACTCCAGATCCAACCACTCAAGCTCCAACCACTCTAACTCCAACTACTCCAAATCCAACCACTCAAGCTCCAACCACTCCAGATCCAACCACTCCAGATCCAACAACCCCAGCTCCAATCACTCCAGCTCCAACCACTATAGCTCCATCCACTCCACCTCCATCCACTCAAGCTCCAACCACTCTAACTCCAACTACTCCAAATCCAACCACTCAAGCTCCAACCACTCCAGATCCAACCACTCCAGATCCAACAACCCCAGCTCCTACCACTCCAGCTCCAACCACTCTAACTCCAACCACTCCAAATCCAACCACTCAAGCTCCAACCACTCTGGATCCCACCACTCCAGATCCAACCACTCCAGCTCCAACCACTCCAGCTCCAACCACTCAAGCTCCAACCACTCTAACTCCAACTACTCCAAATCCAACCACTCAAGCTCCAACCACTCTGGATCCCACCACTCCAGATCCAACCACTCCAGCTCCAACCACTCCAGCTCCAACCACTCTAACTCCAACCACTCCAAATCCAACCACTCAAGCTCCTACCACTCCAGATCCAACCACTCAAGCTCCAACCACTCAAGCTCCAACCACTCTAGATCCAACCACTCCAAATCCAACCACTCAAACTCCATCCACTCCAGCTCCAACCACTCTGGCTCCAACCACTCCAAATCCAACCACTCAAGCTCCAACCACTCCAGCTCCAACCACCCCCGCTCCAACCACTCCAGATCGAACCACTCCAGCTCCAACCACTCCAGATCCAACCACTCCAGATCCAACCACCCCAGCTCCTACCAATCCAGGTCCAACCACTCCGGATCCCACCACTCCAGATCCATCCACTCCAGCTCCAACCACTCCAGATCCAAACACTCTAGCTCCATCCTCTCCACCTAAATCCACTCAAGCTCCAACCACTCTGGCTCCATCCACTCCAAATCCAACCACTCCAGCTCCAACCACTCTAACTCCAACCACTCCAAATCCAACCACTCAAGCTCCAACCACTCCAGATCCAACCACCCCAGCTCCACCCACTCCACCTCCAACCACTCCAGATCCAACCACCCCAGCTCCACACACTCCACCTCCATCCACTCAAGCTCCAACCACTCTAACTCCAACTACTCCAAATCCATCCACTCAAACTCCAACCACTCCAGATCCAACCACTCCAGATCCAACAACCCCAGCTCCAATCACTCCAGCTCCAACCACTATAGCTCCATCCACTCCAGATCCAACCACTCAAGCTCCAACCACTCTAACTCCAACTACTCCAAATCCAACCACTCAAGCTCCAACCACTCCAGATCCAACCACTCCAGATCCAACAACCCCAGCTCCAATCACTCCAGCTCCAACCACTATAGCTCCATCCACTCCACCTCCATCCACTCAAGCTCCAACCACTCTAACTCCAACTACTCCAAATCCAACCACTCAAGCTCCAACCACTCCAGATCCAACCACTCCAGATCCAACAACCCCAGCTCCTACCACTCCAGCTCCAACCACTCTAACTCCAACCACTCCAAATCCAACCACTCAAGCTCCAACCACTCTGGATCCCACCACTCCAGATCCAACCACTCCAGCTCCAACCACTCCAGCTCCAACCACTCAAGCTCCAACCACTCTAACTCCAACTACTCCAAATCCAACCACTCAAGCTCCAACCACTCTGGATCCCACCACTCCAGATCCAACCACTCCAGCTGCAACCACTCCAGCTCCAACCACTCTAACTCCAACCACTCCAAATCCAACCACTCAAGCTCCAACCACTCCAGATCCAACCACTCAAGCTCCAACCACTCAAGCTCCAACCACTCTAGATCCAACCACTCCAAATCCAACCACTCAAACTCCATCCACTCCAGCTCCAAGTACCCCAGCTCCATCCACTCCAGCTCCAACCACCCCAGCTCCAACCACTCCAGATCGAACCACTCCAGCTCCAACCACTCCAGCTCCAATCACTCTGGCTCCAACCACTCCAAATCCAACCACTCAAGCTCCAACCACTCCAGCGCCAACCACCCCCGCTCCATCCACTCCAGATCGAACCACTCCAGCTCCAACCACTCCAGATCCAACCACTCCAGATCCAACCACCCCAGCTCCTACCAATCCAGGTCCAACCACTCCGGATCCCACCACTCCAGCTCCATCCACCCTAGCTCCAACCACTCCAGATCCAACCACTCCAGGTCCATCCACTCAACCTCCAACCACTCTGGCTCCAACCACTCCAGGTCCATCCACTCCAGCTCCACCCACTCCAGATCCAAACACTCTAGCTCCATCCTCTCCACCTAAATCCACTCAAGCTCCAACCACTCTGGCTCCATCCACTCCAAATCCAACCACTCAAGCTCCAACCACTCTGGATCCCACCACTCCAGATCCAACCACTCCAGCTCCAACCACTCCAGCTCCACCCACTCTAACTCCAACCACTCCAAATCCAACCACTCAAGCTCCAACCACTCCAGATCCAACCACTCCAGCTTCATCCACTCCACCTCCATCCACTCAAGCTCCAACCACTCTAACTCCAACTACTCCAAATCCAACCACTCAAGCTCCAACCACTCCAGATCCAACCACTCCAGATCCAACAACCCCAGCTCCAATCACTCCAGCTCCAACCACTATAGCTCCATCCACTCCAGATCCAACCACTCCAGATCCAACCACCCCAGCTCCTACCAATCCAGGTCCAACCACTCCGGATCCCACCACTCCAGCTCCATCCACCCTAGCTCCAACCACTCCAGATCCATCCACTCCAGGTCCAACCACTCAATCTCCATCCACTCTAGCTCCATCCCCTCCAGCTCCAACCACCCTAGTTCCAACCGCTCCAGATCGAACCACTCTAGCTCCAACCACTGCAGCTCCAACCACTCTAACTCCAACCACTCCAAATCCAACCACTCAAGCTCCAACCACTCCAGCTCCAACCACTCCCAATCCAACCACTCTAGCTCCATCCACTCCACCTCCATCCACTCAAGCTCCAACCAGTTTGGCTCCAACAACTCCAAATCCCACCACTCCTGGTCCAACCACTCAATCTCCATCCACTCTAGCTCCATCCCCTCCAGCTCCAACCACCCGAGCTCCAACCACTCCAGATCGAACCACTCCAGATCCAACCACTCAATCTCCATCCACTCCAGCTCCAAGTACCCCAGCTCCATCCAATCCAGCTCCAACCACCACAACTCCAACCACTCCAGATCCAACCACTCTAGCTCCATCCACTCCGCCTCAATCCACTCAAGCTCCAACCACTCTGGCTCCAACCACTCCAAATACAACCACTCAAACACCAACCACTCCAGAGCCAACCACTCCAGATCCTACCACCCCAGCTCCAATCACTCCAGCTCCAACCACCCCAGCTCCTACCAATCCAGCTCCAACCACTCCGGATCCCACCACTCCAGCTCTATCCACTCTAGTTCCAACCACTCCAGCTCCAACCACCCCAGCTCCAATCACTCCAGCTCCAACCACTGCTGCTCCAACCACTCCAGCTCCAACCACTCCAGCTCCAACCACTCCCGATCTAACTACATCAGCTCCAACCACTCTATCTCCATCCACTCAAAACCCAACCACTTCAGCCCCAATCACTCCACCAATTACAACAGCCCCACGTGTGACAGTGACCTCAACTCCTACCACAACAGCTACTGGTGAGTGACTGAGTGGCCATTAGTGTAGGCGTGATTCTCTGCAGCCCAGCATTCTTATTTAGATATTACAGAATGCTTACGCGACTAATTGTAGTTAACTTGCCTCACGACGCTTGTAGGCTTTTTCTATAGAAAAAAGCAACATTAGGCTCGTTTTTAGTATCACATAATAATTTAGTGAATATGGATGGCTCGGTGCCAAAATCGGTAAGACGATGAATAGTTAATGCTGAATTAATATGCGTAGTTTTAGTTTCAAGTAGGCAGTGTGATGTTAATCTTATTATTTATTTTCCATTTTGGTGCTGAATATGAATGTTGTGTTATGTCAGAGACCTCATTCATTCTTTTAGCTCCAATGTCAATGTTGCTGTGCTTATCCTTTCTGTAAATAACAATTTTTAGAACCAGAACGGATCTCTAAAGCCTGGCCATGTTCTTGCCGTTGCTGTTCTTGTTTTTAGATGTGAACAATTTGTTTCCTTTTAATACTCATCATTCTGCCCTGTAGGTGGGCTTAGAATACACCTTCCGTATCCTCTGCGTGTCGTAAGAGGCGACTAAAGGAGGTAAGGGTGATGTAACCCTGACAGAAACCTTGAGTGCTGAAGACGGAGGTTCCAGGCCGCACGGCGCACTCTAATAAACCATGGATCCATGCACGTAACGCTTATGATCATGTTGATAGTCACTTACAGGACTGGCGGTATGATCAGCGAACGAAAAGAAGAAGAAGAAGAATACCCTTAAATTTGTAATTCCCTCCTTCATTGATATTGAATCTTAATGGATAAAACGGAGCACATTTTCCTATTCATCACACAGGTTGGTTTTATCACGGAGACCCATCCCACCCCACCCTTTAATATTAAAATCGTCACTCCTTTGTTATTAAAGAAAAACTCACCTTATCTTATGCTAACTATTCATGTGATAGAATTTGCCACCCATAATCCTTCCCTGACATGATTTAATTTTCAACCAATCAAAAGAACCTATCCTTTCTGCCTCGCTATATGCGCCCAGGCATAGAGGTGCCATCTGTAGTTTGCCAATGTCATATAAAAACAATCATATGGGTAAGCTCTTGACTATTGCCTATGGCAACAACAACTTCCAGTCAAATTAATTTCAAATTATTCAACAAGATGATCATTACATAATAATGAATGTGATGCATTGACACATACGTGACATCACAATATCGCTTGGGGAGAAAAATGCTGTCGATCACTGTTTAATATTTACGCGATATTACAAATCAGCTAATGGTCATGCAAATAAGGGAATGTGACAGAATATGAATGATATCTAATATATAAATCATAATCTATCAATACAATACAACATTTGGGATGAGATTAGCATCCCTTTACTGAATGGATCTCGATCAAACTTGAGAAGAATATTCAATGGGTAAAGCTTTACATCCTAACAGATCGAGCCAACTTTTCACTTCACTGTTGTGTTGCACTTCAAATGGGCGGTCCACGATAAATTCGATACTCCCCCGTCATTGTCAAACAGATCTGGACCAGACTTGAGGGATATTCTAGCTGGAACTATTTACTTCATAACGGAGTCGGCTTTCGATTCACCTCGTGACGTGCTTTGACAACAGCTTCTGCATAGAGAGAAGTTGACAAACAATCAAGCACATGACGAAGGCTCCCAAAACGCATAGTTCCACAGCCCGACTTGCAGACACACCTCACTAGTTCGAAAAGGGTCTGCACGCCAGGATCCAAGTCAGAGTGTGCTGGTGTACATTCAGAAACTTTCCATCCCTATGCATCGGCCTCCAAGGTATTCCCCTTCCACTGTGGATCCGATAGAAAACTCGAGGATGTGATACCCCATCACTGCAAATGTTGGTGGCAACATGTTTGGGTGGATGGCCTTTTTGCTAATGATACAAGCTCCTGGAATCTCCGTTGCCTCATCGTGTTAAAATGGTATGTCTGAGTTTCTTTGTGCAAAATGACCATGGCCTTCATACCAGCCGCTATGACATCGTCCTTCGATGATTGCGCACTTCTGAATGATTGGTCATGGACTTGGAATAACTTGTTGTCACTGATAAGCTTTAGTCCGACAGCTTTGCCTATTCTTAATATTCCGGATGTGTATCACACCTAAGAAAAGCATTCATACTGTACTTGTCTACGTCCATGCCTAGTACCTGCCCGATTAAATTGAGACTGATATGTGTGAGAGCTGCTCATTTCTTTAGCTGAGGGGGGAAGCAGATATCATGCTTGTTTCCTCCAGTATGATGCATAAGATTAATTAGCAGGTCAGTGCCCTCATCACCTGTTCTTGAGACATTAACTGCCGCTTTTCACAATTAATATGTCAGCATCCCCTGTGACATAGGCTTCCTAGCAATCACATCCGACAAACTTTTCCCAAAGTAAGACAAGGAACTGTTGTTTAATCTCCTTGTGTGGAGAGAAATGCTGTATTTTTCAACTGCAGTTTCATGGATGGATTGAATCTCACTTTGCAGGCCTCGCAGCTGCTCTGCGCTGATGCGTGGTGCCCTTCGTTGAAGACCCTGCATCGTACCAGTCAAATACAACCACTGCTTGACCATAGTGCAATGCCACATAGCTGCTACAGTTCTACAATATCTTGCCATATGTGTGACTCATCTGTCAATGGATATGGTGGAGAGGATCATCCCGTCAAGTATGTATTTGGAATTCAGTACTGGCTGGGGACGGTACCATCCTCCTCATATATCTTGCTGGAAGAAACAAACATGATAAACACAAAACAAAGGAGCAACTCTCTAACGTACCAGTGTCGATTCAATAAGTAATCTCTGGGGACTAGCGTCCACAAGAATGTGCTCTTGTGCACACTTTTATTTGGTGCGATACAACATCCATAGTATATGGAATATGCAAAGTTGACAGAAGCTCATCAGTGACAACGAGTTATTCCGTGAGCAGGCCAAAATATTCTGAAGTGTGTAATCATCGAAGGACGCGGTTTAAGCCACTGGTGAGAAAGCCATGGCATTTGCATAAAGGAACACAAAATGACCATCTCGATACGATGAGACATCAAGAGATTCCAGGAGCTTGTCACCATGAGAAAAAAAAGGCCACCCATCAAAATATGTTGCCACCAACACCTGTGGCGAAGAGGTACCACGGCCCCCGAGTGTTCTATCAGATCCAACAATAGAAGGGGATTATCTTGGAGACCAATGGATGGGATTTGAATTTTTCTGAGGGAACAATGATATAGTACACTCGGACTTTAATCCTGCCTAGCAGTTCCTTCTCAAACTAGTGAGATGCACCTACAAGTCGGCCTGTGGAACTATGCGCAGCGGTGGCGTCGTCCTGGCCATCGTGATTGGTTTAGATGCAGAGGCATTTGTCAAAACATGTCAAAGGGGGAATTGGATGACAACGAGAACAAAACACTGCCGGTGAATGTAGAAATGTTTTCCGAATATCGAACATCAGCGTCAGCTGTTCGGGTGTGCCATTATAGATTGGCAATGGGGTGCGGGAGAGGCGATGCGGGCACGTTTCTATCTACTCATAATACAGTTATGGTGTCTGAAATGAACCGTTCTAGAGATATATACCAAATTATACGCGAGTGATGGCCAACTTGACAGCCATGTTGAATTCAACACGTTACACTCAAAAGATTTTATTGGAATTTTTTTATGTATCCCCTAGTATACCCTACTGAACAGATTCTAGGTGGGTTTATTTGCTGTTGCAATGGACCTTTCTAGTTTTCGGTATGCCTGGCCCATCCCTAGTTAAGCTCCGCCAACTCCTCGCTCGGGTTGGGATCGATCGATTCCTGAACTTCTTGACTATCAATTTCCAGAAAACTATACATGTAACCTGTTGAATATTTTGTATCTAATTAGATTGAGTGTGGTTGCTGCCTATGGCAGCAAAAGTGCCAAGTCAAATTAGTTTCAAAATATTCAACAGAATATTTATTAAATAGTACATACCTACAATTCGTACAACAACGCATAGTCTGTCTTCAATTATGCGTTCCTGACGTACTTATCTACGTCATTCATGACGTCATAATGGCGTCATTGATTATGATGTCATTCTGCACGTCATGTAGTGGGTTATGATGTCATATGCCGGATGGATAAATTTGGAAAGGAGAATTAGTGATAGGTTTTTGTCAAATTTGTGTTATTTTGCCTTTGATATAATGTACTACACGATAAGGCCATGCATCTAGGCTTGGGTCTTCGGACACGTAGCTATGGCCTTATGACATTCTATTTGGGTAATCACAGGGATATTTTGATTTGACATGTAGTTTCCCTTTTCAAGAAGAGACTGTATCTGTGACTATTACTATATACAGGTGCTATTTGCTAGCCGATTCTGCCAAAGTCGTTACACCATGCTAAGGCAATGGGTGTAAAGATATCGCTAGCTAACGATAGCTTCGGGAACATGGGCCAATAGCTGACGACATTTATATTGGCATGGGTCAGTGTTTGAGACTATTTCGCCTGAATATTTAGTTCGTGACAGGCACGGGTAGCATATGGTATCCTGTGACAATATGCACAGGAAATCGAGGAATCCAGTTTCAGCTATGCTCGCTTGTCCGTAGCTAAGCTCCACACATACACTTTGTCCGTGTTGGCATCAATCGATCCCTGCACTCTCTGAATCTTAATTTCCAGAATCCTATACAGATAGGCTGTTGAATAATTGGAAACTAATTTGACTGGAATAGTTCAAATATCCAATTCGTACAACTGGACAGGCTATTAAGCTTTTAAGACGGACTAACTAAATTCATTCATGACGTAATTGATTATGACGTCAGCCTACTCGTTGCCTAGTTGCTTATGATGTCATATGATTGACGGATAAACTGGATTTCCCCATTAATATTTATATTTCTAGATGGCGCTTAGCTGTGCATGCAACATCCCGGGTAACGCGGCTTACTTGGCCGATGCTGGGCCGATGCAGGGCCGATACCGTGCCGATACTTCCTGCGTTATCAGGGATGTTGCTATTCAGCCATGAATTACGCCTTCTAGAGATTTTTATTTAAGAAATTAGAATTTGCCTTAACCCTTTGAAGCCTGAAGTTCCAGATTCTCAATTTGAAAATATATATACAGAATAGCTGTTGAATATTTCGAAACTACGTTGATCCTGCCAGCAACAGATTCCACCAGTCAAATTACTTTCAAACTATTCAACAGAATAATTCTTAAATATTATAGGATATGTGGTGTTTGGTCTTTTGTGTTGAAAGGGGTAATGCTTGTAGACAGAGTTGCATTAGTTGATTTAGATAGACTACTAGTTGATTAACCTGAGTTTATGCTTCTAACATAGTTCCAAAACGCTTAGGAGTTTTTCCATTCTTCTTTTAGAGCAGATAGTGTGTGGTTTTCTTTATCTTATTGCATCTTTCGTATACATGTCTTTAAATCATCTTGTGTCAACAGCGCCTCAACGGTCTCAAAATACTACTTGATATCAATTAAACATTCTGATGGCCACGATTTTCAAGATATATTTATTTTAGATGACTATTTTTTGTAAATTTACCACTGAAGTTTCTTTCGCCGCCTTCTTTTTAAGTTTTTACTTAGGCCATGCAGTGTCTATCTGCAGGCCGAGAGAAGAGTTTTTGAAAATTTACCACTAAAATGACTGGCTCGGTTATCGAGCCAGTCATTCTAGTGGTAGATATTTAAAAAAAAATACTCTTCTCTATCCCTTTCAAATAGCCATGTCTGAAGACCACTGCAAAGTTGGTTTTCTGATCAGTTTGACCATTAAAGGGTTAAGTTGACACAAGAGGGGGTGGGGGTTAATTGTAAGAGATTGTGCTGTGGCAATGTGATGCGCGCGAGTCATTCCAGTGATACATTTTCAAAAATTTAGTTTTATCTCCGCCTGGAAATGTCGATTTTCTGGGCCGATCGCATGAAAGAGTAATTATAACGTAGTATGCAGTAGAAATCTTTCACGAATATTCGATTATTTAGTTTTTAATCATATAATTTCACAATTAAAAAAAAATCGCGATTTTCGATTCAATCACGTAATTGCGCATACCTATAGCTCGGTAAACTGTATCAATGTCTGCTTCCACGCTGTTAGCTCCGAGTTGCATATTCACACCAAAATGCTTGAAAATAAAATTGTTAAAATCTTATCCATGTAGAGGCTTAAATTGTGTGCTAAGATGTAATGAAATGAAATAAATCTTAACATATCATGATTTCAAACCGTATAGATTAATGCAATTTTGTAGTAGTGAAGGAGGAGTATAGAGTCCTGTCTCTTAGGCCGTGTTCTCACTAGAGAGTTAATCATGAATAACGACATACGCGTTATTCAGGATGAAGTCTCTAGGGAGAACACGGCCTAATTCAATTTCACAAATCAAAAACATATTAATTTATACGTAATGAAATCATCACATGTTAAGATTTATTTCGTTTCATTACATTGAGGTACACAATTTAAACCTCTAAATGTATAAAAGTTTTAACAAGTTTATTTTCATGCATTTTGTTGTAAATATGCACCTTTATGTTACTAAACTGATGTTTTTCTGGAATATAAAATACGTATATGGGCCAATTTCTGGAAAACGTGCCTAATGGTGTCAGAGGTCTTTGTCAGCAAATGTCTGTGATGTAACTACGAATTTGTTTATTATTAAGCTATTTTCAGTAGTGGCAACTATAACTGGGATTAGATATATATATATATATATATATATATATATATATATATATATATATATATATATATATATATATATATATATATATATATATATATATATATATATATATATATATATATATATATATATATATATATATATATATATATATATATATATATATAAAGCAATGTAGTTGCTTAATTAGAATATGAGAATCACTTGTGAATTATTTTACCTCCTCAAAAATGACATGTCAGAAACTAAAACATAAATTTGTAGATGGCAGGGGCCTATAACCTATATAATCTGCATCTCTAGTAAACAATACTGTCACAGTAATCAGTGTTTTGTATGTGGGAATAACTGAACAGAGGCTTTAAGATTTCCTTCCATCTTAAAATTTGCAGTAGACAGAAACATTTTCAAAAACTCATGAAGGAAACTTTTTGTCAAGACCATCACAACCCATGAATATAGCCATTCTTTAATATATGTGCCAATTAATCCAATGGAGTTAACGCCCATTTCATAGTTCTCCTTTAACACTATCTTGCAACAGGGGACAAAACGGAATCCCTGCAAATGGACGCTCACTGAGAAAACGCATGAGGAAAGGATTAAAAACCTTAAACCATCTGAGCCGGAAAATGTGCATCATTTTAGAACAAATAAATTTGCCATCTCCGAATATTCATAGGGCGAAACATAAAATTGGTCGGGCCTAATCATTAATGATGTTACATAAATATGATATGATATGTATTAAAATCAACGATGGCGAACACATCCAGCCGACCCCACCCTAGCCCACCCCAAACATGTTTTACAACAAACAGTACATGTTAATTTCTTTATATGTATTTTTATGAATTGTAAGTTATGTGAATGCTTTTTATTTTTGTCTTCTTTGTGTGTCTGTTGTTTGTAATGTAGTATGATATATATATTTGTAAGGGGTCCATCATTTTATAGGCATTGCCTTGGATGGACTGCCTGTAGTATCTGTTTAAATGTACATAAGCCGTGAAATAAATAATATTAAACTTGGAACTTGGAACGCCCCTTTGACAATGGCCTAGAACTTAGACGAAAAGATTTGAAATATTCAGTAAATGGCATCTTCCTTTTAATTAATAATCAGATAAACACCTAGTGTCGTATATTAGGTAGTAACATTTCTCTGTTCCGTATGTGTACTGTTGAAGTGTGCCCACATGAATCTAGTCTTCGTAAACTTCATGGACAATAATTGGTTGCGCCTCGAAGTGGTTGAATATCCGCAACAAGAAGAAGATTCGGTTCTGGGAGCTTAACATGTATTGTTAGCTCCAAACGCTGATTTTAACACAATATGCATTTCAATTCATTTACTACTGGACGAGTTTAACATAACTCATTTCTAGATTCAAGATTATTTATTCGATGGCAAAATTAATATGTATCATATATATTTATATCAACTTCAAGATTCAAGATTTTTTATTTCCATATCGGTAAATAGTTCAACAATTTCAATAAGCTACCTCGGAGTTACGGCGTCGCAAAGAATTATGGGTAATGTCAAAGGTCAAAGCACATAAACAAATCTGTCGAGTCTGACAGCTCTGCGGTTATGAATGCTACGCCACGAATTTTCCTCCTCATCCATGCGTTTTTTATGGTGTTCTTATGTGTGAACTTCTTAGGGGCAGCTTGATATCATGTCAAGATATTTATGCAGCAGAATTAGAAAATCAAATAATATTTACGCAACTGGAGGCGGAAAACAACGCGGTCAAGCGCATTCGCCCCGGTGCCAATTCGGCCCATTTTTCGCTGTTCCGATTAGAAGTGGATTCACACTAGTGTATTTTGCATAAATTCAATAAATAAATGTAGTTATTAATTGTATCTTAGAAGTACAATTACAATATGCTTATTTTTAAGTCTATGTAATGTCAGCGATTACGTGAGACTGACGGCGTAGGCCTACACATGTACACCAGCTTCATAGTTAGGCCTATATAGTTAGTGTGTATGGTACTACGCATACTTGGGTTTTACAATTTCATTGTTCTAATATTCCCAATTTAACACTATATAATTCTCTAGTCTCCTAAAGGCACTATTAGGCTACCTAATGTAATCATTCAATGTAATAGGTGCGCGTAGATTGCGCTATTCATTGATAAAGGAATTATCCCAGAGTATAATTATTTTTATCATATTATCCATAAATAAACATCAGTCAAACAAACCACTCAGGCCGGAAGCCAGGGCAGGACCGGTGCACTATGTAATATTACCCCCAATCAGGCAGCCATGGCAGGGCAAGCAATCAGGCAGCCAAGGGAGGGCAGGCAGGCAGCCAGGGTATGGCAGGCAGGCAGCCAGGGAGGGCAGGCAGACATGGCAGGTAATCAGACAGCCAGATCAGAGCAGGCAGGCAGGCATCAATGGCATGGCAGTTAGTTGGTCGGTTGACCAGCCAGTTGGTCAATCATCCTGCCACTCACTCACTCACCTACTCACTCACTCACTCACCCACACAATTTATCAGTCACTCACTCGTGAGTGAGTGAGTCGGTGGGTCCGTCGATGAGTCAGTAAGTTGGGCAGTTCGCCAGTCAGTGAGTGAGTCAGCGAGCCAGTGAGCGAGTCGGTGAGTGAGCCAGCCAGCCAGTGAGTGAGTGGGTGGGTGAGTGAGTAAGTTGGTCAGTCGGTGAGTGGATGGGTGGGTGGGGTCGGTCTGTTGGTCGGGTCGGTCGGTCGGTCTGTGAGTTGGTCGGTCTCTGAGTCGGTCGGTCTTTGAGTCGGTCGGTCTGTGAGTCGGTCGGTCTGTGAGCTGGTCGGTCTGTGAGTCAGTCGGTCGGCGGGCCAGCCAGTCATGTACTCTATTGGTTAGTCGATCACTCACTCATGCATTTAGGCTACTTGGTAGCCCAAACCGCCCCATACACGACGCCACTGCAATTGTACGTATATATACCTAATTGATTGGCCGAACGATCGCATGGCTGGCTGTAATTGAATGGAATTGAATCCAACTATTGATTGATTCATTTCTTTATTCTTTAATCATTGATTGACTGAATAATTATTCTGATTGCTCTAGAGTGGCTGACTTGTTGATCCTTTGGTTGCTAGATTGTTTAGGTACATGGGTGATCAGTAATCGCATTGGTCTGACAAATTATTTGATTAACAGTGTGGCAGGAGGCAGTGTCGGGAGGGTGTGAGCTAGATCTTCCCAATGGAAATCTTTGAAGATTAAGCTCGATCTGAGAATCCTTCTAATACTTTAATTGTGGAGTTTAGACATAGGGTTGCTCTTAAAATAAAATTAAAACAATACACCACAACATACCATAATTCACCCTAATTTTGTTTACAAATTTGTATTTTTCAAACCAAAAAAAATCACGGGATTGCCATTGTTGGAGGGGGTATAGTCTGTGTGGGGTGGGTGGGTATCACAAACGTAAATTAAAAAAATAAAATACTTGTTTTCAGAACCTTACAAGTTCGTTTATTGGATTTAACACAGACACCATACAAGGACAAGTTGGCTTTTAAATTTTCGAGATGCTTGCCGTATACATAGGCGTAGGGGAGGGGTGGGGGTGCTAGCAACCCTTCAGATTTTTTTCTCTCAGTGTATTCTCGGTAGTGCCCATTAGGTTTTGGTCATATAGTTTAGCGCCATCAAACACCCCCCCCCCCCCCACCCACCACGTCAAAGTACGTTCCTACACACCTATGAATGTAGGCGCTATATATGATATGTGATATAAATTTCCAAAAGGTTATAGCAGCCAACTGCTATTGGGGGGAAATGGGTTAAAACATACAGCCAAACATGAGGTTTTTAAAAAAGATTTAATAACAAATATTTACGTTCTTGACACCCCGGCCGTGTCTATTTGGGGGGGGGGGGGGGGTGTCACGCGCTAACCGCCGAGGCTGCTAATTATATATAGATACAAAATAATAGTTACAAACTGTTGATTTTGTAGGGTTTAATCAATATGGGTATGAAATAAAAAAAATTTATATAATACCCGGCGACAGTCGCTGGAATTAAACATAGCAGTACTACATATTATTATAGGCTAACTATATAGGGCATATACGAAAATAGGGTATTTCGTGCGATTCGTGTTAGCCATATGAAATTTCTTTTATAAACACGCAGTGATTATTACGTAAGAATATTATCTTTATGAATCGAGATGTTTGTAAAAAGTTTATTTAGCTGAAAACGCAGTAAAAGCTATGTGATTATTACTAAGCGAAGGCACACAAAGTGGTTTGTTTATGTGCTTTGACCTTTGACCTGATGTTTGCTGCACATGCGCATTCGGAACTCCGAGATAGCTTATACAGGCATTCACCAATGGCAAGGCCTATGCTGCGGTGGACCCTTGATATATAACATAAATTTGTAATATTATGATTATACATATAAGATTTATATACATTTACATGGATATTTTATATTACAAAGGACATAGAGTACGATACAATTATCAATACATTTAAACACATTACGTGTGGAGACATGACTTATGACATAACGTTTTACATAAAGGGGGTTTGGGGAGGGGGTGGGGGGGCAGAGAGGGTTCGGTGGAGGGAGTGGAGTGTCTCATCATGTTCTATAAAATTAACAACAACCTAGTAGAAGTAAACATGGATGATGGAAAACTACCTAGTGAAACCACTCCGTCGCACAAGACACACTCACTGTATGGCATATCAAATCCCACATACCAGAACAGCATATCGACGAGCAACCTTCTTCCCAAGAACAGCCATTGACTGGAATGCCCTGCCAGAAGAGACGGTCACCAGCGTGTCACTAGATGCCTTCAAGGCCCTAGTGACCAGAGACTAGCGTGGAAGCTCTGTTTTTAATCTGCACCTGTCCATACTTTTTGGCACCCTGTTTTTAAACTTGACGCATGCACACACCTGGCATAATCTTCAGCAAGTTGAAGGTGGCCAGTAATTGGAAGAAGAAGAAGAAGACCATCTTGCGGAGTATTATTACTATTCAGTGAAATCACGATTATTATTAACAACAATAACAACAAAAATATTATTAACACCATTACTGTTATTTACATGTATTATTGTTATTATCATCATCATCATCATCATCATCAGTTTTATCATTATAATGATTGTTATTATCATGTGTAATTATTGCTGTCACCACCATTATTATTATTTTTATTATTATTATTGTCGCATTACTATTATCATTATATTTAATAATAACAGTAACAATGACATTACCATTACTATTATTTACATGTATTATTATCATTATCATTATTACTATCATGTATTATTACATGTACATGTACATATTTCTACATATTTGTTGTCCTGGTGGCCAGGTGTGCTACAGCGGAAGAACCTGTCTACAGAGACCACATTTATACAACATTAAAAAATAAATAATATGTCACTAAAAATTGGTTATTTCATACATTTAGGAATATAGGTAGTGGCTTGTAATACAGCAGGGCAGCGACTTTTCAGGACCTGGGTTCTTATGTCTATCTGCTTTAAAGGACCATCACCTCCTGGATCCAGAAAGCGGGTGGCCGCTATAGACAGGTTCCGCTGTCTTGGAACATGGCTGCCATGGTGGTGGTTAAACCTTTAACCCTTAAGATTTCAATATCTTAATTTCAGTCAGGTGCACAGTGAACAGTGAAGTCATTGAGTATTTTGCAACTGATTCAATTGTAGTCTGTTACTGTCACAGGCAGCAACAGTGGCAGTTCAAATTTGTCCCAAAATATCCAACAGAACATTCATTACATTATAGGAATTTCCTGA
This sequence comes from Chaetoderma sp. LZ-2023a, assembly GCA_034401795.1. Lineage (NCBI taxonomy): Eukaryota > Metazoa > Mollusca > Caudofoveata > Chaetodermatida > Chaetodermatidae > Chaetoderma > Chaetoderma sp. LZ-2023a. The sequence goes on from CM067367.1 coordinate 21,959,234, forward strand.
TGCATATATATATGCATAAGTAATAAATTCAACTATAGGTTGCTACAACTATACCCTGATAACATTCCCATATGGGCCCATATGGGGTGGATCTGGGATCTTGGAATGCCCAGATGGGTCCCATATAGGCTATTAAAATCTAGATACAGGGTTCCCACGCAGGTATGGAAGTCTGGAAAAAGTATGGAAATTTAAGAAAACCATTTCCAGGGCTGGAAAAGCTATGGAAAATTTGACATTTCGTGGTACCGCTATGGAAAAGGTATGGAAAATTAAAATATCGGGATTTGTAATTTTTTCCGGCAGCCATTTTGTCAACAAACACTTCCTTGTTCCTGGTTTCGCAAGTCTGGATGGGGTACCGGTAACCGCCAAGCTCCAATACATTGTGATTACCGGGAACGTTTCGCGCGTGAGCAATACGTGTTTGTTTTTCCTCCCAATGTCCACTATTAAAATGTCTTTAAATGGCTATGGAAAATTTTTAATTTGGTCTGGAAAAAGTATGGAAAAGGTATGGAAAAATATTCTCCCCAAGGTGTGGGAACCCTGTAGATATGAATTCAGGATTTACCCAGATGTGCCTCATAAATGGAGATTATATATAGAAGCTATATAAGTAATAGCCTGAGTCCATATTTCAATGCTAAGAAGTCCTATGAAGATAATTAAATCTTGCCCATATGGGTCCCATATGTGCTGTGGGTGCAAAATGGCATGAAACCCATATGGGAAACAAAATGGCCCCCATGTGAGACTACCTCTGATAACATTCCCATATGAGGCCCACATTGTTATCAGGGGTAGTAACAAAGAATCTTGATCTTGATTAGTTATGGCGAAACGTTCAAAGGACATTACTTTCACAGCGCGTTCGTCAAGTAGCTGGTTTAGACATTTTTTTTACCAAATAACAATCACAAGATGTAGACAAGTTAACCCTTTCATTGTCAAATTTGGTCAAGAAAATCAAAAAATATTTGTGTACTGGATGTCCCTTTGCAGGCCAAGAGAATATATTTCAGGAAATTCATAACTGGAATGACTGCCTAGGTGATCGATTTAGTCATTCCATAGATAAATTTATGGACATTCCTCTATACCACTGCAAAGGCCGGGTTTGGCAGGCTTGACCATTAAAGGGTTAAAATAAAAAAATAGAATAAAAGATTATTACATGTCTAAGTAGTAGTAGTTGTAATACAGTAGTAGTTGTGTTACAACAAATAAACATTTATAATTTTTGTTTGACTCTAATGATATAGTACATCTCAGAAATAAACTGCAAATCTCCATACTAAAATAAAAAGAATCACTGGCAAAATGCATGACTATCCGATACAGCTTATTGAAAGTTATACTCTTACTGGATTTTATGCGCTAATGATTAAATAACCAAGATGGCGGCCGGCTGTAAAAACTTAGTTACCTTTGAACTTGTGTGAATCACGTGACAATATGGCAGACAGCAGAAAATAAGACGTATCCTGTTCCATGAACGTAACCCATTGATAGAATCTTAATGATGTGTCGTCATCGCAATCAAATTTCCCATAATGCGACGCGGAGCGACGCTATTTTTGGAGGGGTTAATTTATCATTACAAGCAATTCATAGAATCGCGATGACATCATTACAATCAAAAATCCCATAATATCCTGGAGCGACACCATTTTTGGAGGGGCTAATTTAACATTACGAGCAATAGGCCGTGAAACCCTAGTTACATTTTTACTATCTTGCAAAATTCAATCACGATTTGATGTTTTCTGATACCAGGCGTGGTTATTGCAGATTCTCAAGTACAGGATTTTATGGTTTGAGCTTCATGGAAAATGTAAACTATGTGTTGCTATGAGCAGTCCTCTTTAGCATGTAGTAAGTTTGCCCCAACTTTAATGGCGGCCCATCTCAAAATGCACGGATGTGCGAAACTATGAATGGGCCGGGACACCTTAATTACATGATCTTTACTATCTTGGAAAATTCAGTCATGATTTGATGTTTACTGATATCGGGCAGGGTTATTACTCGTTCTAAGATACAGGATTTTATGGTTTGAGCTGCATGGAAAATGTAAACTACATTTCTATGGACAGTCCTCTTTAGCATGTAATAAGTTTGCCCCAACTTTAATGGTGGGCGATCGCAAAATGCCTGGATGTACGAAACTGTGAATAGCCACAAGGACTAATTAGGCGAGCATGTTTGAAAATGGAATCAGATAATGGTTTAGAAAAAGCTGCTTAAAACTACGGGCTTAAGACCTGATAACAATTTAGTACAAGAAGGCGGAAATGTCCAAAACTAATATTACCTGGCTGCTATTACAGCAATGAAACCCGCCTCCTCGGTCCATGACAAGTGTTCTCTTACTCCAACTTTGCAGTATACAATCTATTCAACTATCACAAATAAGTTAAAAATCAAATCTGTGACCAGAAAATAGGTCTTGTGCACACATTTGACACTCGGTTCCAGCCAGCAAAAGCGCTTTCAATATTAAGTGGCAATACAGAAACTTACTGCCGTACAAAAGACAGCCACATTTACAAGTTAATCAGCTGGCCATACAGAATTCAAGCCCACTAAGATTTTACGTAAATGAAACTTAGAAAGTAACACACTGTCATACTGCACAACAGCCGGCGAGAGAGAATGCTAATAATTTTGAAACTTCAATCTCAGACGATCTGCAATTACCAAAGTAGCTGTTTATATTCAGATTTGAAATCATGCTAACGTAAAGCTCAGATCTAGTCAGAGCACTACTCCAAAATTGACATGTAACCATTGCACTCTGAATTCTGTTTCGACCCACCCGCCACAAAGCATTGGTCTGAGAATTTGTTGGAAATTCATTGAATAACTGCCGGAAACTGTTGCATAGCACTTTTGCAACAACTTCTAGCAACATCATTTAATGAAAATCAAACAAATTCCAAGACACTAACCTTATGATGAGAATCTCAAAAGCAGGCTATCAGAATCCAGTTGTTAACGTGTCGGGCTAGCTAATACTTGATATGCAAATCTGGAATCTAACAAAAGCCACGCTGTCTAACATTCACATTCGTCTCCTATGAATAGTCTTGGATTTACTATTCCTCAAGTGAACACATTCCAATATAAACTCTATCCCGGTAAGTGCGTGCATCTGATAAGCACTCAAAATAAACTCCATCTATAGTAAGTCCGTTGAACAGCAAATAATGTAATTTCACAAAAATGACCGGTAAACAAACTGAAGCGGAATATCCCTCCTATGTAAGGTGCACTGCAATTGAATAATGAAAATTGGTTCAAACTCACTTCGAATGAAAACACACAACCTCAAAATTCAATCTGGCTGCTGTTTGATTACAATATACAGCTGTATAATATTAATTGTTATAAATCTGACCCAGCATAATGCTATTTCTCAAAACAAATATAGTATAATGTGACTATCTTTCTTTTAACAGATATAGACGAATGTGAGGGAGATCATGGCTGTCTTCAGGAGTGTGAAAACACAATAGGGAGCTATGTCTGTAAATGTTCACTTGGTTATGTTGACAAATTCGGTGACGGCACTGTCTGTACAGGTAACATATTTCTGGCATCCGAGGTGAACAGAAATGCTGCTGGGTGCGGCTGCTGTACTACTACTACTACTACTACTACTACTACTACTACTACTACTACTACAGATTAACCCGATGTGAGCCTTGTGTGAAGTGCTGAACTGGTACATTTTGTAAATAGACTATCAGTGAATGTTACGATGGAACACACACATGTAAATCAAATGAAATATGTGAACATACCACCCACCCACCCCCTGCGGTGGTCTTGAGGAATGTCCATTTCACTTCAAGAGTATACTTACCTCCCTAATACTTTTGATATTGCTAAATATTGGCTTTCACTCAATAAACACTCAGATTAAAACAGTTAGGTGCCCCTACTGGGCAGGGAGTCAGAGCGTAGTCTGGCGGATGCCAGCCCCACCACCGCGCATGCGCAGACTAGCACTTTCTCTTTGCTAGATTATTGGCAAAGAGAACACACATGTTTTTTGAGTCATAAGCTTTTCTTGCTTTTTAACGTTTTTATTGGTGTTATTTTGGAAGTGATAAGACCTGATTTGGATGGCGGGAGGATACACTTCGCCACAGGAGGACTTGGGACCTTTAAATCAGGTGACTTCTAGTAAAATTAGCGAGTTTTCTTCCCGGTGTATTGTGTTTCCGGTACTCGCGTTTACCGTGATAAGCGCCTTGGTTAGTTGGTTTATGTCAACTCGGTGCTACCTAGGACTAATTTCTCTTTCTGTTTATGTCCACAGGTCTGTATGACGCTAGGTGGTCTCATCACAGCAGCAGAGAGTTAGTTTTCTCTCCACCATGGTTCCATTTCCTACTAACACTGTTAGGTTATCTAACCAAATGGAAAATTATGTCCAGTGAGTTGGAGGCCTAGTATAAAGGTCTTCTCACTTTGCCCTCTTGATCCAATTCCTTCCCCATGAGGTGGAGAGAGTTAAGAGGCGTGCGGATGGTGGAGTTCTCCGGTTCGTCACGTTGGATGGTTTGTCTATACAAAGTGTCAGGTATCTAGTTATTGATAATGTGGTGATGTTAATTATTGTAAACAAACAAAGGGAGATAATTAACATTTTTGCCAGAAAAGAGTTATCTATATGTATCTGATGGTTGTGTAGTCGACTTATCCATTCAGCATACAATTCGTCCTTGCACTTGGATGTTTTGTTGGGATCGAATTTTTCCTGTCACGGGATTAATGACGTCATAATCAGCCTGGCTATGTATTTATCAGCTATTCAAGCGCTATGCTGGTTTCTGATGTATTTTGATCTTTATGATCGTTTTCCTTCTCTTTGAGTTGGATTGAGTTTCTAAGCTTAACTAGTTGCTCATACTCCTTGTCCTTTGCCCTGTTTCAGGGACCGGGTTGCGCGTCCTGTGGACGTTTTCTTCATGAGAAGTTTTGGCCTCATCTGTGCTATCTATGTAGCCCTTGTGGTCCCTTGGTTAATTGTGACATATGTAAGCACTGGGGGGGTGAGTTAATGTCCGAATTCTTGTGCTGCTTACAGGCGACGGACAAGGTGGTAGAGGAGGAGAAGAAGAAGAAGCGGAAACGAGAGGTTGTAAGTAGGAAGGGTAAGGGGAAGGTCTCGTCCGCGGTGGATATGGAGGCCTTCCGGACCGAGATGTTGGGAGAGATGAAGAGGACAATAAAGGATTTGGTTCCAGGGTTGCTTCGTGGCATGCTTCCTGGACCAAATCCTTTACTGTCCTCGTCATCGGCTTCGGAGCAGGTAATCCCCGCCTCTGGATCGGTTTTCCTTAGACCGCTTCCGTTGTTCGACGATTCAGAGGTGGCCCCATTAGAGGGGGCGTTCCACGGCCCTGGCAGCAGGCTTATTGCCGCGCCGATAGGGGACCGTGGACGGTTGTCGCTGGAACCCGCGGGCTGCTTATCAGTCCAGGGGTATCCGCACGCCGCGGTGGCCAGTACCTCCTATGGCACCGTTCCTGGTCAGCCCGGGTTAGCTCTCTTTGCTGACCCGGGGTCTAATCTTTCTGACCAGGGTGATGAGGATTACCTGCTAGGGTCGCCGTCTGACGACGTGGACATGGATGAAGACGTTTGTGCACCCCTCGCGGGGAATACAGGCGCCTTATTCCACGGTTTTACTCACCCTGGAGTAGAGTCCGCGGCTCAGGTGGTGGCCCACGGCGCTGCTGATGGCCAGCGGTACCGCATACCTCGGCTTGCCGAGGGTGTTGCTGGTGCTGGCCGGGCCCGTGGTGGCGCTATATATACCCCGCGCTCTGCCACGGTGCCTGCTCCTGGTCAAACCAGTGATATTCTCATGCCGCCGCATGTTTTCCCTGGCTTGCCAGGTGTGTCAGCGTACCCGCCGTCAAGCTCTACTGCTTGCGCTCAGGAGGAAGACGAAGGACCTCGTCTTGTAGAGCGCTCGCAGTTAGCCACGGAGGAGGATTGGTATGACGCTTGCCAGTGGCTGGTGAGCGTTAGGCCTAATCTGCCCGTGGAGCAGTCGACTAGCCAGCGTGTTCACACGCCGTGGTTAGCTGGGAAACCGACTGCTAACGCTATGCCTTCTCTGCCGCTGGCGGAGCATGTCGTTGACATGTTCAAGGCGGCGGAGACGTCCATTAACTCGGGTGGACGTCTCGTGAAGGCCCCTCGCGAGGTGGCCAGGCGTTGTCGCATCGTGCCCCTGGATTACCAGCGGTACGGTGTGGTACCCAAGCCCAGCGTGGATGACCGCGCGGCTTTGGGTGAGGATGCGCGGCCAGGCCCCCGTTCTGACACGGGGGTCTTGTGCTCGAACGCGTTGCGTTCGGCGAATACTGCGTTGCGTGATGCGGAGGAGAGTGGGAGGGCTTCGATTGCCGCTCTGTCCCACGTCTCCCAGCTGTTACAGGGGGTAGTAACGGCATCCGCATCGCGCCAGCCAAGCCCGGTCACGGTCCAGCGAGCCATCCAGGATGGTATTAACCTGGCGCTGGACTGTATGACTCGGGCGGTAACCAGGAGTGTCCGGGCAAGACGCACGTTTGCCCTGGACAATCTGTGCCCGTCTCAGGACCTGTACAATAGGCTACTCCGTACGCCTATGACGGGTCCTGGTCTTTTTGGAGGTGAGGGATGTCGCCACCTCCAGGAGACGGTCACCCTGGTGAATAACCAGAGGGCGCTGCGCGAGCAGTTTGAAGTGCTGCGTCGTGCTAACGTTCGCGCCGCGGCCCCTGCGTATCGTCCCCTGCAGGCTCGAGGTGGTGCTGGCCAAGTCAGAGGCCAGCCACCGTCGCAGCGTCGGCCTCGGCCGCGTGCGATTCGGCCAGCAGCGAGGGGGGCGCAGGTTCCTCAAGCGCCGTCAGCCAGGCAGCCGCCCGCGCACCGAGGTGCGCGCGGGGCGGGGCGGGGCGCGCGAGGATCTGGGCGTGGTTATCGGTCCTGACAGGACGCTTACCGCGGTAAGAACCACTCCGGTGTGTATGGCAACAGAGACAGTGCCGCTCTTGCATGCCTTGTATCCACCGCGGTCCCTAGGTGGACCGGTGGGAGGCCGGCTTGCCGACCACATGCAAGAGTGGGAACGGTTAACTCAGGACCGTTTAGTCTTGCGATGGCTTTCCGTCGGGTATCATCCAGAGTGGATGACAGGCCCGCCGTCGCGACTGTCTCTAGTGCCAGTCTGGACTCCCATTCCGAGAGAGCCAGAGCAAAGGTTGTGTATCGAGGAGGAGATAAATTCCCTCGTACAAAAAGGAGCTATTCAGCCGGCACAAAGGTGTCCGGGCTTCTATTCAACCCTGTTCCTAGTAACAAAACGCACCGGAGGGTGGAGACCGATTCTCAACCTCAAGCCATTGAACAAGTTCATCGAGACGCCCAGTTTCAAGATGGAAACGGTGCGCTCGGTGTTGGCGGGGTTGGAGAGGGGGATGTGGACAGCGTCGATAGATTTGAAGGACGCTTATTTCCACATCCCCATCCACGGGAGTTTTTGTCGCTTCCTGAGATTTGCATTCCAGGGCAGACAGTGGGAATTCAGGGTGTTACCCTTCGGAATTTCCACGGCTCCTCGGGTTTTCACCCGTGTGGTTCTTGCGATCACAGCATACCTCCGCAGGAGAAGCATAGCAGTCCACACGTACATAGACGACTGGCTGTTGAAAGCGCACACCCGGGAAAGTTTGTCGGCCAATCTGGAGATTGTTTTGAAAATTCTCACAGATTTAGGCTGGTTGATCAATTTCCCAAAATCAGAGCTGACTCCATCCCAGAAGTTTGTTTACCTGGGGATGTTCTTCGATCTAGAGACAGGATATGTTTATCCTACTCAGGAGAGAGTTCAGAAACTCATCTCGTTAATTCAGTCAGTGTGCGACAGTCGTCATGTCCTGGCACGGGTTTACTTGAGAATGCTGGGGTTGATGGTTTCATTGGAACCAGTCATTCCTCAGGCCGCCTTACGCAGGCGGCCGATCCAGTTGTTTCTCATGACACAATGGACCCAGAGTACAGGTTCGCTGGACTCAAATGTGTCAGTGTTGGCGCCTCTCATTCACCACCTGCAATGGTGGTTGAATACAGAGAATCTCTTGCCGGGGGTTTTGCTAACCCCTCCCCACCCTCAGGTGACGGTGTATACAGATGCATCGATGGAGGGCTGGGGAGCTTGCCTGGAAGAGTACACGATATCAGGGCTTTGGAATCTGGAACAGTCAAAGGAACATATAAATCTACTGGAGCTAAAAGCAGTAGTCCTGGGCCTGGAACATTTCTTACAGAAAGTTCAGGGCAAGATTGTTCTTATTCGTTCAGACAACTCAACAGTTGTGACTTACATAAACCGCCAGGGCGGAACGAAGTCGCCCAGTCTCTGTATGATGACATGGAAACTGCTTTGTTGGTGTCTGGATCACCAGATTACCTTGAAAGCAGTTCATATTCCGGGAAGGTTAAACCTGCTAGCAGACTCATTGAGCCGAAGGATGAGTGTTTTACCCACGGAATGGCAACTAAATCAATGTGTGGCGGATCGTCTGTTCGACCATTGGGGGAAACCCAACATCGATTTGTTCGCAACGAAGAAGAATGCGAAGATGACGACGTACGTCTCTCCGATTCCGGATCCAAGCGCTTTCGCAACAGATGCGTTAGCTATCAGCTGGGGGAGAATGTATGCATACGCATTCCCTCCAGCAATCCTGATTCCAAAAATTCTTCAGAAAATCAGACAAGAGGAATGCCAAGTGCTTCTGATCGCCCCGGATTGGCCAAGCCGATCATGGTATACGGATCTGCTGGACCTTCTGGTCTGCAATCCGGTTCCTCTGCCTCTGATGGACGATATTATCTTCCAGGGCAAGGCCCTTCACAACAATCCGTCAATGTTCAGATTGACTGCGTGGATGTTGTCAAGGAATCTAGAATTAAGGAGGGCTTTTCTGAGCAAGCAGCCATGTTTATGGCCAAAGCCAGGAGGGGGTCAACCTCCAGAGCATATAATTATAAAATCAACAGATTTGCAGAATGGTGCTCAAAAAGATGTATTGATCCAATGGATTCATCTATTCAAGTAGTAGCTGATTTCCTCTGTCACCTCTATGATGCCTATAGCCTCAAGCCTAACTCTATTGCTGGTTATAAATCAGCATTAATGTCTGTTATTCCTTGCTTGGCTAAGAGGGGAAGTGATGAAGTAAATACATTAAATGTATTAATTAAAGGCATGGGCAATCTAAGACCAAGGAATCCACCTGTGATTCCGTCTTGGAGTTTATCGCTAGTGCTTCAAGTACTAGGTGATAAGCCTTTTGAACCACTTAGTTCCATTTCTATGAAACTATTAACACTGAAGACTGTGTTTTTAATTGCTGCGGCCTCGGCTAGGCGTAGGAGTGAAATTCATGCCTTATCAGCCGAGGATGACCGTTTTGTGGTTTCAGGGGAAGGCCTTAAGCTGCTACCTAGGATTAATTTCTTGGCTAAAAATCAGTCGTTGAAATATCCAGGTCAACCTATTATTTTGCCTGCTTTAACTAGATATGATCCTAATTCTAAAGCATGGTGTCCCGTCCGGGCGCTGCGCCGGTACAAACAACGTACGGCGGAGTGGCGCACCGACCAGTCAGCGTTATGGTTGTCATATATTGAACCCCATGGCAGGGCTTCTAAGGACACCATTTCCAGGTGGATTGTGGAATGCATTCAGTTTTGCCATAAATCCGCCACCGGGAAGCAGGTTGACGTGGCCAAGGCTCACAGTGTCCGCGGCGTAGTGGCATCCACGGCCCTATTTAATGGGGTCCCTGTGGATGATATTATGTCGGTGGCTCAGTGGCACTGTGAGTCAAGTTTTACAGACCATTATCTCCGTGACACCTCTAATCCTCTCGCCTTGTCGATTTTGAAAAAATAACTCGGTTTATATTTTTTGAGGAGGTTTTTCCTCATTTCTTATATATTTCACAATTAATTTATGGAAACACCCACTTTTTTGGGCCTGCATCAGTCTTTACCAATGGGAAGATGATGTCAGCAGCCATTTTCAACAAGGTCAGTCTTGTTCATGTGTTGTCCGTTGTTGATTGTATTGTCACGATTACCCGTTATTAATATGGTGATGGTTTGTGTATTTGTGTGGTTCATTGTTGAGAGTTACGAAAATGGAGTTTTTTCGTCTCTGTCCTGTAGTACATGGCACTTGTACGTAGAGAGCGTATAGGACATTGAGGTCAGGCGACTCTTCCTCCCAGGAAGGAGGGGGGGGGAGCGCATATGACATCGGTCATCTCTCATACATCGGTAGTGTTATCCGATGGTTAGTCAAATCCTGACTGTTTTTTCTTACAGTTTCAGAAGTTTAAGTGCCTTAAACGCAGAAAAGCGTATAGGGATGAGCTGGTCTTTTGACCTCGCCTCCCTCCCGCCAGATTCACTTTCGAATTCTGGCAATATCAAAAGTATTAGGGAGGTAAGTATACTCTTGAAGTGAAATAAACGAAATCTAGGATTTCTTTTTTCACGAGAGAGTTGATACTTACCTCCCTAGATACGGACCCGGCCTCTCCACCCCACAGAGGCTCGGTCTTCAGGCTCTTAATAGTTGCATGTGTGTCAGCCAATAATCTAGTCAGAGGAAGTGCTAGTCTGCGCATGCGCGGTGGTGGGGCTGGCATCCGCCAGACTACGCTCTGACTCCCTGCCCAGTAGGGGCACCTAACTGTTTTAATCTGAGTGTTTATTGAGTGAAAGCCAATATTTAGCAATATCAAAAGTATTAGGGAGGTAAGTATCAACTCTCTCGTGAAAAAAGAAATCCTAGATTTCGTTTATTTCCAGACCAAGAGAAGACTATTTTTGAAAATTTACCACTGGAATGACTGGCTTGGTTATCGAGCCAGTCATTCCAGTGGTAAATTTTCAAAAATAGTCTTCTCTCGCTCTGTAAATGGACATTATCTATGAGAAAATTGAAATTTTCTTGAACAAATTTGAGGATTTAAGGGTTAATAAGCATGAAAGTCGATCGTTACCTCTTCAAGTTTTGTCAATGGACATTTCCAGTTTATCTATCAATCATATGACATCATGATGTCATAATCAATTACGACGTAAATAAGATTGGTATGAACGTTTAACTGACGACGGACTAAGCGTCGCTGTACGAATTGTATGTCTTTACTATTTAATAAATATGCTATTGAATATTTAGAAACTAATTTGACTGGGCGCTGTTGCTGCTTTAGGGATTCAGATTCAGACAGTGCAGTGATCTATCGATCATATCAGGGTCAAAGCATGAGTGGAGCCTAGCTAAAGATGTGCGGTGAATAGCTAAAACTTGATTCATCCATTGCATATCAAGTTACGTAGGAAGAGATATTATACCGATACCGCTGAAAAGCATAATAGAGCAGCATGGAGATTATGCATAGGATTAATGAGTCTGACATCACACAGCTGTAGTGGAGGAATCCAGTTTAAGCAATGCCCCACCAGTTGAGATCAATCCCTGAACTTCCTGGCTATCAATTCACAGGGTTCGCATGGGTCATGGAAAGTCATGGATTTTGAAAATCTAAATTCCAGGCCTGGAAAAGTCATGGAAATTTGTCATTTTGATCAAAGTCATGGAAAATCATAATCTCCCTAAATGAAAATAAAATCTGATGGCATAAAAATATAAAATGAGGAAATAAATCTCGGAAACACTCGTTTCCATTTCATTATTGCACCGATCACATGATTTCATTCATTGTATTGTTATATGTCCGACCAACATAAACCAAAACAACATAAGAAATAAAATGAGGTTAGATTGGTACTTATGTTGGACGGCTTTCCAGAGTACCCATCCATCATATGATGTCATAATCAGCTAAGCGGTGTGTAGGATGATGCCATAATCATTATGGCATAAGATTATGTTTGGCCCATCCTTAACTCTTAATAGTCCGACACGTTGTCCGAATTGTATGTCTCTACTATACTTAATAAACATGTTGTTGAATATTTTGAAACTAATTTGTCTGGGCGCTGTTGCTGCCATGGTCAAAATATTCAACAGCTTACATGTATAGCTTTCTGAAAATTGAGTCAGGGAGTTCAGAGATCGATTGATCCCAACACGGACATGGTGTCGTTGGAGATTAGATTGAGATGGTCGGGGCATAGCTAAAAGTGGATAGGTCCATTTCCAGAAAGCTTTGCAGGTATGCTGTTGAATATTTTCAAACTAATTTGACACATATTTCCTAGTCAAATTCATTTCAGAACATTCACCAGCATCTTTATTAAATAGTAAAGACATACAATTTGTACAACAACACTTAGTCCATCATCAATTAAGCGTTCGCCGCAAACTTAACTACACCATTCATGACGTAATTGCTTATGATGCCATCCTACATGTAATGTAATTAATTATGACATCATATGATTGTTGGACAAACTGGAACGAACCATTGATATGCAGGTGTATGTAATATGCCTTGTATGATTACTGTATTCTGTGGCTGTCATGGTAGAAACATCCTACAGCTGCAATCAGTCCTTCGCTTTTGCCTACTGTGTCTTGTCCTCAGCCGAAATCCGTAGCACCCTCAGGTCTATTCTTGACTTGCATGTACCGAGTTCTGCGTCACCTCGTAGCATGCTTAGCAGATTTATGCAATGACATCCTCTCCTGGCTTTGTATTTGCTGGCTCCGAGTAGGGCAAATTCCAAGGCTCTGTGCTGGTGTCTCTTCTGGCATCCTTATCACATGGCCAAGCATGGACCATCTTTGCTGGGCGACTTTTACAGAACGCGACGACGTATTACACGAAATTATGCTGTCTGGCGATCGGTGTCCAGTGATCGTGCATAGGTGTTTGCGGTGGTAGGCATCGAGTTTGTCTAGAGCTTTGGAGCTGCCCAGCTGTTATAGTTATACAGCATCACGGATACGCATGCTGCATTGTATAAATGTCATCTTTTTGTTAAGGGCATCTTTGATCTATGAATCAATAGCTTCCAGAATGACTAGAAAGCTATGTTCCCCATGATGCAGCGTGCAGCAATGTCAGCAGTACTGCAAAACAGTGAGCCCAGGATTTTACTTTTCCTCCATGGTTCAGCGCCATGATGTGGATCGTCATTTTCTTTAGTTTCATGCTTTGTATAGCATATAGATAGATATATTTGGATTCATTCATAAAGAGATTCTCAATTTTTAGTTTGCTTGCAGCTATTGGGAGAAGTTCGTCAATGGGTTTCTTTTCCTCGTCTATGAAGTCCACATCGTTGGCATATTCCATCTGAGTGAGTGGTGGTGGAACTGTCCTGCACAAATTTCAATGCAGCAGCAAGGTAACAAGTGAAAAGCACAGGAGATAGTCCATCTCCCTATGTGGGGAGCCGTTTGATGTCTCTACAGACTGGAGTGACTTGACCCGTACCCTCTGCTTTGTATCTGCAAGCAGTAGTCTCACTAGTCGTAGCTCATCTTCATTGCAACTGGCCTGGCGTGGTACATCTAGTATCTTTGAGTGTTTAATTGTGCTGATGGCTCGTGACATGTCAATGCCTATTTTGTGGAAATCCCAGTGTTTTGACATGACTACCGACACAAGCATGCATTGAGTTCATACAATGTCTGCGCAGCTACGTCCACATTTGAATCCACTTTGCCATGATCTGGTGAAGTCATCGATCTTGTCTCGGATGCGGCATAGAGTAATATTAGATAGGATTTTCCGTATGCTGTTAAGGAGCACAATGGGCCACAGATTGGCTGGGGGCAGGTGGCTTCTTGGGCTTGGGTAGCGTGATAAGGGTGTCTTGGGCTACAGCGTTGATGGGAAGGTGGTGCATAAACGCTGAATTGATTAGGTGCGTGATCGATTTTGAGACAATGTCACTTGCATATTTGAATCTAGTTCACTGCTCATGCCATCAGGTCCAGATGCATGTCCATTTTCAGGGCTTTAAGTGCCTTCTCAACTTCTGCTGTTTTAATTGGTGTTAGTAATGGGGGGGGGGGGGAGGGAGCGGGAGGTCTCCAGGTACATGGGATCATCATCATGGTCACTGATGAACTGTTCCTTGAACCATTCTCGAATCGCCTCAGTCCCGATAAAGTGTCTTTCAGAGTTGTGTACAGTGAGTGGTGGTGTGTACTCGGTAACTCTCAGGGCTCGGGTTGCCCAAAACATTTTGTGGTAGCCATCCGTGGCAGTTATTAGTCTTCTACTGATAAAACCGGGTGGACTATAGGTTTGCACTCCGTCTGTCTGTCTGTCTGTCTCTGTCTGTCTGTCCATCCATCCATCTGTACATCTGTCGCAGTTGGTTTTCCGCACTGTTTTTCGCAGTCCTTCAAGGTATTCAACTGAGAATTGGTTTATTGCTTTGTTATGAGAAGTTACAGACCATGTTCGCGTTTCAGGCGTATACATCAATTTTTTTTATGGAGTTATGCCCCCTTTCGAGTTAAGAAATACGAAAAATATCAGCTTTCTGCACCTTTTTTTTGCATTCCTTCAAGATATTTAAGCGAAAATCAGGGCATCGCTTTAGTATAAGGGGTTACAGAGCAAGTTTGAGTTTCAGACATTTTCGTCAATTTGTCATGGAATTATGCCCCCTTTCGTCTTATGCAATATGAAAAATATTAGTTTTCCACACTTTTTTCGCAGTCTTTCAAGGTATTATAGTGAGAACTGCTACATTGCTTTGTTATGAGAAGTTACAGACCAAGTTGGAGCTTCAGGCATATGCGTAAATTTTTGATGGGGTTATGCCCCCTTTCGTCTTAAGAAATACGAAAAATATCAGCTTTCTGCACTTTTTTCGCACTCCTTCAAGATATTTAAGCGAAAATCGGTGCACCGCTTTAGTATAAGGAGTTACAGAGCAAATTCGAGTTTCAGACATTTTCGTCAATTCTTCATGGAGTTATGCCCCCTTTCGACTTATGAACTTATATACAAAAAATATTAGTTTGCCGCACCTTTTTTCGCAGTCTCAAGATATTGTACTGAAAATTGCTACATAGATTTTTTATGAGAAGTTACAGACCGAGTTTGAGTTTCAGGTGTATGCGTGAATTTTTAATGGAGTTATGCCCCCATTCGACGTAGGAAATATTAAAAATATCAGCTTCCCGCACTTTTTTTCACATTCCTTCAAGATATTTAAGGAAAAATCAGTTCCATCGCTTTAGTATAAGGGGTTACAGAGAAAGTACGAGTTTCACACATTTTCGTCAATTTTTCATGGAGTTATGCCCCCTTTCCACTTATGAAATACAAAATATATTATTTTCCCGCACTTTTTTCGCAGTCTTTCAAGATATTATACTGAGAACTGCTACATTGCTTTGTTATGAGACGTTACAGATCAAGTTGGAGTTTCAGGCATATGCGTAAATCTTTGATGGAGTTATGCCCCCTTTCGACCTATGAAATACGAAAAATATTAGTTTTCCGCCCTTTTTCCGCCCTTTTTCTCGCAGTCTTTCAAGATAATCAACTGAGAATTGGTACATTACTTTATTATGGGAAACTACAGACCAAGTTCGGGTTTCAGGCGTTTGCGTCATTTTTTGATGGCGTTATGTCCCCTTTCGACGTATGAAATACAAACATATCAGCTTTCAAGACTTTTTCCTTCTCCTTCACCATATATAACTGAGACTTGGTTTATTGCTATGTTATGAGAAGTTACAGATCAAGTTCGAGCTTCAGCTGCTTTTGACAATTTTTAATAAAATTTTTGTCTCAATCTCTGAAGATTTATATCACCAGGTAGGGGACATGTATTGCAAAGCAATACTTACAGAATGCTTGTTTCATCTGCTAGGGAGTCTGCTTGTTGAATAGCAAGATCTTTTAATACACCTTAGCGAAGATTAATGATCGAAGCATGTGTTTATGCATCGGTACAGCATGTAATTCTGTGTTGGCTCAGAAATAATTCATGTAGTTATTTCATAAAACAAATATAATATAAATTCACAGATATAGACGAATGTAAGGGAGATAATAACTGTACCCAGGAATGTAACAACACAGCGGGAAGTTACATCTGTAGCTGTTCACCTGGTTACGCTGATAAACGTGGTGATGGCACAGTCTGCACAGGTAAGAGAGATAATTTAATAATAATAATAATAATAATAATAATAATAATAACAACTACAAGTCAAAGTAGATGTAGTTTTCAATATTACTTACATCATACATAATGTGCCATAAGATTTAGAGTGCTAATACAAGTTGAGGTTTATCACAAAATTTACAATCAGAACTGTTAGATGTGAAGGCAGGATTACGCGGAAACTGCTATATAGACTATAGCATGCTAGCAGAAATTATCACCATCTTAATAAACTTAAGACAACACATAAGTGTGAAATGATTAGATAACAAGGCTGAATATACAACTGAGTGACGAAAGATCAACACCATATGGGAAAATAGATGTACATTTCTTGTCGGATAGCGGAATGAATTGGGGCACAAAATGTACGATTGAGTGTAACTGCATACATAGAAAGGATGGTTGCAACAGAGAGACTGGATGTAAGCCCTGTGCGCAAGGCTGGACTGGTGATTTATGTGGCAAGAATATCAACGAATGTCTTGATAAAACATCCACATGCAAGTCGGATGAAAAATGTGAAGATACCGAAGGCAGTTATCGTTGTATATGTTATCCGGGACACGAGACACAGGATGGAAGCTGTGTGGGTATGTATGGATATAGCAAGGGGTTTTATTGGTCTATGTTTGTGACTAATTTCTCTGGGCACTGTTGCTGCTAATTATTATGAGATGATCATACGATGACAGGACATATCTGAACGTAATCAATATGAAAGAAATATTAAACTCTGATAGTACATTACAACATTTGAGACGAGAGGAAAATTTAAATTAAGGCTTCGATCAGTAGAAAAGAGTTTATGGAATTCATTTGTAATGATAGCAAACTAGCAATACGCATTCGCGATTTAGAGATTAATGTTGTTTTTCCAGATAAATGTAATAATAATAATGGAGGATGTAGCGGTATTTGCAAGCACACAGACACATATGATAACGATGGTCTGCAGTGTTCATGTCCAGATGGTCAGAATCTCGCGTCTGACGAGACGACCTGCTCAAGTAAGAGATAATACATTCAATATATATATATATATATATATATATATATATATATATATATATATATATATATATATAGAGAGAGAGAGAGATGGGGGAGGGGGAGGGAGAGGGAGGAAGGGCAGGGAGGGTGGAGAGGAGAGAGAGAAAGATGGGGGCGGGGATGGAGGGAAGGGGAGAGAGAAAGATGGGGTTGGGTGGTGTAGGGAGGGGGAGGGAGCGAGAGAGAGGTGGTATATGGAGGAAGGGAGGAAGAGATCTCATTCTGGCTATGTCATGCCCATTTCTAGCTAAGCTCCGTCCATGTTTTGTACGTATTTCAATCGATTTATATACTTTGAACCATGAATTCCCAGAATTCCAATTTCAAGGTAACAATAAAGGAAAACTGTTGAATATTTTGAAACCAATTTGCCTATGGCCACAACAGCTTACAGTCAAATTAGATTAAAAATAGTCAACATGATGTTAATTAACTTGTAAATTTATCAAAGACATACAATTCGTACACTTAACGATCTCTTTCATAGTGACGTTTTAATACATCTTAATGATTGTGAAGTCAGCCTCAATGTGGCGTAATTGATATATGACATCATATACTTGAGTGACAGATCGAATAATTCAATTTCTTTGACTTCGTATTAGAAGTCATCTACCATGCAGAGTTTTTCTTTGATTGAATATCATAAGATTGATTAGCTGAGGTTTCGACCAAGGCCACATTTTGACAGCATTTTGTCAGAAGAGTATCAAAGGACGCCAAATGGTACGATTGTGTAATTTAAAGGATAACTAACCTCATCTCGTGATAGCTATTCAGATGATCTTATACCACTCATAAAATATGCAGGTAATTTTAAGCTTTTTATCACGCCGCTAAAGAAAGATATTCACGCTTTAGTAGCTAAATGTTTGTACATTTTTACGTCCTGTGATGGTTGTTATGATTTACTTTTCAACCAATCAGAAAAAACCCTAGCGTGTCTGCCTCGGTATATACGCTCAGTCATAGAGGTTCCAGCTATAGTTTGACAATGTGGTTAAAAGCTACCATACAGGTAAGCTGTTGAATATTTTGAAACTAATTCGTCTGGAAGTTGTTGCTGCCTTAGGCAGCAACAACTTCCAGTCAAATTATTTCCAAAATATTCAACAAGATGAGTATTACCTAATAAAGAAGGTAATGCATTGGCACATACATTACATCACACACATGGCTTGAGGAGACAAAATGGCGGCGATCGCTGTTCAACATTTACGTGATATTACAAAGCAGATAAAAGTGATACAGATAAGGGAAATGTGACAGAGATTTGCATCCCTTTAAGTAAAATAAAATACATTATTCGCATATATTTGAAGTCCTAAATGGTAAATTAATCACAGAATATAATTTTTCTCAATTTCCCATGAGAATCATGCAGTGACGTCATGGCGTGGAATGATTTTTGTGATATGACGTCATTGTGTGAATAATATTTTATTGGTTGTCAGTGATAGCACAACAACTCATTCAAACACAATCATATTAATAAGTTGCAAAAGAAACGCTAGTCTTTGAATTGTTAAAATAGAAATTGAAACGGAGCTGATGTTTAGCTTCGCAACGCTATTAGACGGCTGTTGCATTTAATCTGAAAGCACACGTGGGTTAATATGAATCCACGTGGTTGACGATGGAGTATTCATGTGATGACGTCATACCATGAATTTTATTGGTTGTTAAAATTCACGACATTAACCAAATTTTAACAGTGAGTTAGCGTTTGGGAATACTTGTCAAATAATTTTTTGGAAGTTTGTTTTATTGTGATAGGTTTAACTGTTAATTTAATGACTAAATTTTTTTGAAAATTTACCACTAGAATGACTGGCTCGGTTATCGAGCCAGTCATTCCAGTGGTAAATTGTCAAATAATAGTCTTCTCTTAGCCTGCAAATGGTCATTCCCCAAGACCACTCTGAACCGAGGCCGGTTTTGGCCGGCTTCATCGTGAAAGGGATAACGTTCTTTTGTTTTCTTTTATATTGACCATTTTCATTGCAACAGATTTGCTACCATATGACATCAGCGGTGATATGGTGATGAGGGGGGATGAGGAGCTAAGTTGTGTAAAGAGTGCTCAAGGAATCCCACTGGCTGGTACAAAAACACATAAATTATGTGTAAGTAAAATGCATATAATATATATTATATATATTATATATATATATATATATATATATATATATATATATATATATATATATATATATATTAGATGTACTATTTGAAGTACTAGTTTGAGATCCATTTAGATGGAGATTGTTGATGACATGTTTTCAAAAGGTATAGAACTTTTCTCATGGCTATCCAGATTATAGCTTTGAGTTCAAATAGGTAACAGAATGAGTGGCATGGACGATGTTATCTTAATATTTTCGTTCACCAAAAGGTCTGACAGTCATTCTCGTTCCTTATTTATGTTATTGCTGTTGTTAACCGGGCTAGTAGTAGTAGCAGTAGCAGTAGTAGTAGTAGCAGTAGTAGTAGTAACATAAGCGGCAGAGGCAATTGCAGGGGTAGTGGTAGAAGTAGTAGTAGTGGCAACGGCAGCAGCATGAGTAGCAGCAGTAGTAGTAGTAGTAGTAGTAACAGTGGCAACGGCAGTGGTAGAAGTAAGTAGTAGTAGCAGCAGCAGCAGTAGTAGAAGTGGTGGCAGTGGTGGTGGTGGTGTTTGTAGTCGTTATTACATTATTAGCAGTAGTACTATCATAATACTCTCATCTTTTATATTTATAGATCTCTTCAAATGGATTTGTGTCTCTTGATAATGAGTTTAGAAGTTTTGTTCCGCAAAAAATTCCATTTGTGTCGACTAACAATGTACGACTGCTTGCCCCATCATGGGCAGATGCAACTACAGCGACAAATACCTCCAAAATCAATTACCATATATACAGTGGCAGCGGCACAGCATCCGAACAAAACGTTGTCCAGCTTATTAACTCTATGATTGGCAAATTCTCGGCCATATGGACGCTCCAAGTAACATGGGACAGCATGAACCCATACGGCAGTGATGCTACAACGAGCCAGGTAGCTTATACTATATCATCTCAGGAATTGTCTTGGTATTGCAGGTAAATAAAGCCACTGCTGAACAATTGAGTACAATTTGAGTGAATGTTCTTACGCAGCATTTACATTCAGTCACACTGTCCTCAAAGTAATCAGCTAGAGTGTACCATTGCAATGGACCTTTCCAGTTTATCTATCAATTATGATGTCATAATCCACAACATGACATGTAGGATGACGTCATTATCAGTTACGTAATGAATGACGTAGATGAGTTCGTCAAGAATGCTTAATTGATGACAGACTAAGTGTATGGTTGGATGAATTTTGTCTACTATTTACTAAATATTCTGTTGAATATTTGAAATTAATTTGACTGGATGCTGTTGCTGCCACAGGCAGCAACAACACCCAGTTAAATTAGTTTCAAAATATTCAACATCTTCCCTGTATAGTTTTCTGGAAATTAATTAGGCAGGCAGTTCAGGGATCGATCACAGTGTGGGTGGAGCTTAGCTAGAGATGGGCGAGGCATAGCCAAAGCTGGATTCCCCTATTATGATCACAACCTCGGCATATACGGAATAAGATGATATGAATATAATGTAGAATGGATAATATTCTGGACATTATTTAAACGGTAAGAGAGGGATGCAGATATTTCTAATTGACCCTCAAATTTATTCAAGAAAATTTAAATTTTCTGATAGAAAATCTCAATTTGCTGATGAAGAGAAGACTATTTTTGAAAATTTACCACTGGAATGACTGTCTCGGTTATTGAGCCAGTCATTCCAGAACTTTGTAAATTTTCAAAAAATTGCCTTGTCTTAGTCTGCAAATGGACATTTCTCAAGACCACTGCAAAAGCCATTTTTGCCTGGTATGAGTGTTAGAGGGTTAGGGAGAGACGACGCCTAACACACATTTACCTTTTTATTGATAGATTAGTCATTTTGGAATAGAGATTCCAGATCAGTCACGTTCAGATTAAATGGCCAAATGGCTCAAAATAAAATTGTTAAAATTGTATAATTTTAGAGGCTTAAATTGTGTGCTTAGATGTAATGAAACGAAATAAATCTTACCATATGATGATTTCATTCATAAATTAATATAATCTTTTAAGTTGTCAAATTTAATTAGAGGCACACGTCCCTAGGTCAAATTCACCAAGTAAACATTCCAAATTTATTTATATGGAATGAGATCATCATATGTTAAGATTTATTTTGTTTTATTACATTGAGGTACACATTTTAAGCCTCTAAAAGTATATAATTTCACCAATTTAATTTTCAAGCATTTTGGTGTGAATTTGCACCTTTAACATTGAATAACTGACTTTGCCTTAATCTCGGGGACATTTTCCAGCCTCAACCTGCATTGCGGGACCGTACTGTTATTCCGAGGACAAAATCCTTGTCCCCCAGTTACACCCAGTTAAATGATCGGGCTAAGCGTGAAACGTCCAAATATGTATTTATTTTTTCACCCCCCCCCCATAAATATGTGTGGGTGATTTCTCTCGATATTTTTTTTCAACCCATCTCTCACATTTCAATATCCCCACAAAATGTACAAACTCAATTTTAATGAGAACTGCTCGGTGCATACTATCAAGTGCTATGCTAAGCATGTGTGTTGTGTAGACCAGGGATGGGGTAAATCTCTTGTCCATCTGTCTTGCATGTACTGTTTAAATCTCCCTGAAGTAGGGAATCTTTTAGATGTCCCCGCAGTTATGAGAGAGAGAGGGAGGGAGGGAAGGAGGGAGGGGGGGGAGAGAGGTAATCATGCTTAGTAACAGATGTGCCGGACTTAGCATGATCATAACACCTGCCTGTATACAGTGCAGCTCATCCATAAATTAACATAATTCCACAACAAAAACAGAAACATGTTAGTAAAAAATGTTCTGTTGAATATTTTGAACATAATTTGATTGGTAAGGCAGCGATGTCTTCACACCTTGCTCATGTTTGGATCGATCGATCCCTGAACTCCCTGACTATAAATTTCCAGAAAACTATACACTCAGGTAAGCAGTTAAATATTTTGAAACTAATTTGACTGGGCGCGACAGCGTCCAGTCAAATTAGTTTCAAAATATTCAGCAGAATGTTTATTAATTGGTAGGGAGATAGAATTCGTCACAACGTGTTGGACTAAAGCGCTTTTCACTTCAAGAGTATACTTACCTCCCTAATACTTTTGATATTGCTAAATATTGGCTTTCACTCAATAAACACTCAGATTTAAAACAGCTAGGTGCCCCTACTGGGCAGGGAGTCAGAGCGTAGTCTGGCGGATGCCAGCCCCACCACCGCGCATGCGCAGACTAGCACTTCCTCTTTGCTAGATTATTGGCAAAGAGAACACACATGTCTTTTTGAGTCATAAGCTTTTCTACTCTTAAACTGTTTTATTGGTGTTATTTTGGAGTGTTAGTGTCTGATTTGGATGGCGGGAGGATACACTTCGCCACGGAAGGACTTAGGACCTTTAAATCAGGTGACTTCTAGTAAAATTAGCGAGTTTTCTTCCCGGTGTATTGTGTTTCCGGGACTCGCGTTTACCGTGATAAGCGCCTTAGTTAGTTGGTTTATGTCAACTCGGTGCTACCTAGGACTAATTTCTCTTTCTGTTTATGTCCACAGGTCTGTATGACGCTAGGTGGTGACATCACAGTAGCAGAGAGTTAGTTTTCTCTCCACCATGGTTCCATTTCCTACTAACACTGTTAGGTTATCTAACCAAATGAAAAATATGTCCAGTGAGTTGGAGGCCTAGTATAAAGGTCTTCTCACTTTGCCCTCTTGATCCAATTCCTTCCCCATGAGGTGGAGAGAGTTAAGAGGCGTGCAGATGGTGGAGTTCTCCGGTTCGTCACGTTGGATGGTTTGTCTATACAAAGTGTCAGGTATCTAGTTATTGATAATGTGGTGATGTTAATTATTGTAAACAAACAAAGGGAGATAATTAACATTTTTGCCAGAAAAGAGTTATCTATATGTATCTGATGGTTGTGTAGTCGACTTATCCATTCAGCATACAATTCGTCCTTGCACTTGGATGTTTTGTTGGGATCGAATTTTTCCTGTCACGGGATTAATGACGTCATAATCAGCCTGGCTATGTGTTTATCAGCAATTCAAGCGCTATGCTGGTTTCTGATGTATATTGATCTTTATGATCGTTTTCCTTCTCTTTGAGTTGGATTGAGTTTCTAAGCTTAACTAGTTGCTCATACTCCTTGTCCTTTGCCCTGTTTCAGGGACCGGGTTGCGCGTCCTGTGGTCGTTTTCTTCTTGAAAAGTTCTGGCCGCATCTGTGCTATCAATGTAGCCCTTGTGGTCCATTGGTTAATTGTGACATATGTAAGCACTGGGGGGGCGAGTTAATGTCCGAATTCTTGTGCTGCTTACAGGCGACGGACAAGGTGGTAGAGGAGGAGAAGAAGAAGAAGCGGAAACGAGAGGTTGTAAGTAGGAAGGGTAAGGGGAAGGTCTCGTCCGCGGTGGATATGGAGGCCTTCCGGACCGAGATGTTGGGAGAGATGAAGAGGACAATAAAGGATTTGGTTCCAGGGTTGCTTCGTGGCATGCTTCCTGGACCAAATCCTTTACTGTCCTCATCATCGGCTTCGGAGCAGGTAATCCCCGCCTCTGGATCGATTTTCCTTAGTCCGCTTCCGTTGTTCGACGATTCAGAGGTGGCCCCATTAGAGGGGGCGTTCCACGGCCCTGGCAGCAGGCTTATTGCCGCGCCGATAGGGGACCGTGGACAGTTGTCGCTGGAACCCGCGGGCTGCTTATCAGTCCAGGGGTATCCGCACGCCGCGGTGGCCAGTACCTCCTATGGCACCGTTCCTGGTCAGCCCGGGTTAGCTCTCTTTGCTGACCCGGGGTCTAATCTTTCTGACCAGGGTAATGAGGATTACCTGCTAGGGTCGCCGTCTGACGACGTGGACATGGATGAAGACGTTTGTGCACCCCTCGCGGGGAATACAGGCGCCTTATTCCACGGTTTTACTCACCCTGGAGTAAAGTCCGCGGCTCAGGTGGTGGCCCAGGGCGCTGCTGATGGCCAGCGGTACCGCATACCTCGGCTTGCCGAGGGTGTTGCTGGTGCTGGCCGGGCCCGTGGTGAGACTATATATACCCCGCGCTCTGCCACGGTGCCTGCTCCTGGTCAAACCAGTGATATTCTCATGCCGGTGCTGTCAGGCCCGCGTGTTTTCCCTGGCTTGCCAGGTGTATCAGCATACCCGCCGTCAAGCTCTACTGCTTGCGCTCAGGAGGAAGACGAAGGACCCCGTCTTGTAGAGCGCTCGCAGTTAGCCACGGAGGAGGATTGGTATGACGCTTGCCAGTGGTTGGTGAGCGTTAGGCCTGATCTGCCCGTGGAGCAGTCGGCTAGCCAGCGTGTTCACACGCCGTGGTTAGCTGGGAAACCGACTGCTAACGCTATGCCTTCTCTGCCGCTGGCGGAGCATGTCGTTGACATGTTCAAGGCGGCGGAGTCGTCCATTAAGTCGAGTGGACGTCTCGCGAAGGCCCCTCGCGAGGTGGCCAGGCGTTGTCGCATCGTGCCCCTGGATTACCAGCGGTACGGTGTGGTACCCAAGCCCGGCGTGGATGACCGCGTGGCTTTGGGTGAGGATGCGCGGCCAGGCTCCCGTTCTGACACGGGTGTCTTGTGCGCGAACGCGTTGCGTTCGGCGAATACCGCGTTGCGTGATGCGGAGGAGAGTGGGAGGGCTTCGATTGCCGCTCTGTCCCACGTCTCCCAGCTGTTACAGGGGGTAGTAACGGCATCCGCATCGCGCCAGCCAAGTCCGGTCACTGTCCAGCGAACCATCCAGGATGGTATTAACCTGGCGCTGGACTGTATGACTCGGGCGGTGACCAGGAGTGTCAGGGCAAGACGCACGTTTGCCCTGGACAATCTGTGCCCGTCTCAGGACCTGTACAATAGGCTACTGCGTACGCCTATGACGGGCCCTGGTCTTTTTGGAGGTGAGGGATGTCGCCACCTCCAAGAGACGGTCACCCTGGTGAATAACCAGAGGGCGCTGCGCGAGCAGTTTGATGTGCTGCGTCGTGCTAACGCTCGCGCCGCGGCCCCGGCGTATCGTCCCCTGCAGGCTCGAGGTGGTGCTGGCCAGGTCAGTGGCCAGCCACCGTCGCAGCGTCGGCCTCGGCCGCGTGCGATTCGGCCAGCAGCGAGGGGGGCGCAGGTTCCTCAGGCGCCGTCAGCCAGGCAGCCGCCCGCGCACCGAGGTGCGCGTGGGGCGGGGCGGGGCGCGCGAGGATCTGGGCGTGGTTATCGGTCCTGACAGGACGCTTACCGCGGTAAGAACCACTCCGGTGTGTATGGCGACGGAGACAGTGCCGCTCTTGCATGCCTCGTGTCCACCGCGGTCCCTAGGTGGGCCGGTGGGAGGCCGGCTAGCCGGCCACATGCAAGAGTGGGAACGGTTAACTCAGGACCGTTTAGTCTTGCGATGGCTTTCCGTCGGGTATCATCCAGAGTGGGTGACAGGCCCGCCGTCGCGACTGTCTCTGGTGCCAGTCTGGACTCCCATTCCGGGAGATCCAGAGCAAAGGTTGTGTATCGAGGAGGAGATAAATTCCCTCGTACAAAAAGGAGCTATTCAGCCGGCACAAAGGTGTCCGGGCTTCTATTCAACCCTGTTCTTAGTAACAAAACGCACCGGAGGGTGGAGACCGATTCTCAACCTCAAGCCACTGAACAAGTTCATCGAGACGCCCAGTTTCAAGATGGAAACGGTGCGCTCGGTGTTGGCGGGGTTGGAGAGGGGGATGTGGACGGCGTCGATAGATTTGAAGGACGCTTATTTCCACATCCCCATCCACGGGAGTTTCTGTCGCTTCCTGAGATTTGCATTCCAGGGCAGACAGTGGGAATTCAGGGTGTTGCCCTTCGGAATTTCCACGGCTCCTCGTGTTTTCACCCGTGTGGTTCTTGCGATCACAGCATACCTCCGCAGGAGAAGCATAGCAGTCCACACGTACATAGACGACTGGCTGTTGAAAGCGCACACCCGGGAAAGTGTGTCCGCCAATCTGGAGATTGTTTTGAAAATTCTCACAGACTTGGGCTGGATGATGAATTTCCCAAAATCAGAGCTGACTCCATCCCAGAAGTTTGTTTACCTGGGGATGTTCTTCGATCTAGAGACAGGATATGTTTATCCTACTCAGGAGAGAGTTCAAAAACTCATCTCGTTGATTCAGTCAGTGTGCGACAGTCGTCATGTCCTGGCACGGGTTTACTTGAGAATGCTGGGGTTGATGGTTTCGTTGGAACCAGTCATTCCTCAGGCCGCCTTACGCAGGCGGCCGATCCAGTTGTTTCTCATGACACAATGGACCCAGAGTACAGGTTCGCTGGACTCGAATGTGTCAGTGTTGGCGCCTCTGATTCACCACCTGCAATGGTGGTTGAATACAGAGAATCTCTTGCCGGGGGTTTTGCTAACCCCTCCCCACCCTCAGGTGACTGTGTATACAGATGCATCGATGGAGGGCTGGGGAGCTTGCCTGGAAGAATCCACGATATCAGGGCTTTGGAATCTGGAACAGTCAAAGGAACATATAAATCTACTGGAGCTAAGAGCAGTAGTCCTGGGCCTGGAACATTTCTTACAGAAAGTTCAGGGCAAGATTGTTCTTATTCGTTCAGACAACTCAACAGTTGTGACTTACATAAACCGCCAGGGCGGAACGAAGTCGCCCAGTCTCTGTATGATGACATGGAAACTGCTTTGTTGGTGTCTGGATCACCAGATTACCTTGAAAGCAGTTCATATTCCGGGAAGGTTAAACCTGCTAGCAGACTCATTGAGCCGAAGGATGAGTGTTTTACCCACGGAATGGCAACTAAATCAATGTGTGGCGGATCGTCTGTTCGACCATTGGGGGAAACCCAACATCGATTTGTTCGCAACGAAGAAGAATGCGAAGATGACGACGTACGTCTCTCCGATTCCGGATCCAAGCGCTTTCGCAACAGATGCGTTAGCTATCAGCTGGGGGAGAATGTATGCATACGCATTCCCTCCAGCAATCCTGATTCCAAAAATTCTTCAGAAAATCAGACAAGAGGAATGCCAAGTGCTTCTGATCGCCCCGGATTGGCCAAGCCGATCATGGTATACGGATCTGCTGGACCTTCTGGTCTGCAATCCGGTTCCTCTGCCTCTGATGGACGATATTATCTTCCAGGGCAAGGCCCTTCACAACAATCCGTCAATGTTCAGATTGACTGCGTGGATGTTGTCAAGGAATCTAGAATTAAGGAGGGCTTTTCTGAGCAAGCAGCCATGTTTATGGCCAAAGCCAGGAGGGGGTCAACCTCCAGAGCATATAATTATAAAATCAACAGATTTGCAGAATGGTGCTCAAAAAGATGTATTGATCCAATGGATTCATCTATTCAAGTAGTAGCTGATTTCCTCTGTCACCTCTATGATGCCTATAGCCTCAAGCCTAACTCTATTGCTGGTTATAAGTCAGCATTAATGTCTGTTATTCCTTGCTTGGCTAAGAGGGGAAGTGATGAAGTAAATACATTGAATGTATTAATTAAAGGCATGGGCAATCTAAGACCAAGGAATCCACCTGTGATTCCGTCTTGGAGTTTATCGCTAGTGCTTCAAGTACTAGGTGATAAGCCTTTTGAACCACTTAGTTCCATTTCTATGAAACTATTAACACTGAAGACTGTGTTTTTAATTGCTGCGGCCTCGGCTAGGCGTAGGAGTGAAATTCATGCCTTATCAGCCGAGGATGACCGTTTTGTGGTTTCAGGGGAAGGCCTTAAGCTGCTACCTAGGATTAATTTCTTGGCTAAAAATCAGTCGTTGAAATATCCAGGTCAACCTATTATTTTGCCTGCTTTAACTAGATATGATCCTAATTCTAAAGCATGGTGTCCCGTCCGGGCGCTGCGCCGGTACAAACAACGTACGGCGGCATGGCGCACCGACCAGTCAGCGTTATGGTTGTCATATATTGAACCCCATGGGAGGGCTTCTAAGGACACCATTTCCAGGTGGATTGTGGAATGCATTCAGTTTTGCCATAAATCCGCTACCGGGAAGCAGGTTGACGTGGCCAAGGCTCACAGTGTCCGCGGCATAGTGACATCCACGGCCCTATTTAATGGGGTCCCTGTGGATGATATTATGTCGGTGGCTCAGTGGCACTGTGAGTCAAGTTTTACAGACCATTATCTCCGTGACACCTCTAATCCTCTCGCCTTGTCGGTTTTGAAAAAATAAATCGGTTTATATTTTTTGAGGAGGTTTTTCCTCATTACTTATATATTTCACAATTAATTTATGGAAACACCCACTTTTTTGGGCCTGCATCAGTCTTTACCAATGGGAAGATGATGTCAGCAGCCATTTTCAACAAGGTCAGTCTTGTTCATGTGTTGTCCGTTGTTGATTGTATTGTCACGATTACCCGTTATTAATATGGTGATGGTTTGTGTATTTGTGTGGTTCATTGTTGAGAGTTACGAAAATGGAGTTTTTTCGTCTCTGTCCTGTAGTACATGGCACTTGTACGTAGAGAGCGTATAGGACATTGAGGTCAGTCGACTCTTCCTCCCAGGAAGGAGGGGGGGGGGAGCGCATATGACATTCGGTCATCTCTCATACATCGGTGGTGTTATCCGATGGTTAGTCAAATCCTGACTGTTTTTTTCTTACAGTTTCAGAAGTTTAAGTGCCTTAAACGCAGAAAAGCGTATAGGGATGAGCTGGTCTTTTGACCTCGCCTCCCTCCCGCCAGATTCACTTTCGAATTCTGGCAATATCAAAAGTATTAGGGAGGTAAGTATACTCTTGAAGTGAAATAAACGAAATCTAGGATTTCTTTTTTCACGAGAGAGTTGATACTTACCTCCCTAGATACGGACCCGGCCTCTCCACCCCACAGAGGCTCGGTCTTCAGGCTCTTAATAGTTGCATGTGTGTCAGCCAATAATCTAGTCAGAGGAAGTGCTAGTCTGCGCATGCGCGGTGGTGGGGCTGGCATCCGCCAGACTACGCTCTGACTCCCTGCCCAGTAGGGGCACCTAACTGTTTTAAATCTGAGTGTTTATTGAGTGAAAGCCAATATTTAGCAATATCAAAAGTATTAGGGAGGTAAGTATCAACTCTCTCGTGAAAAAAGAAATCCTAGATTTCGTTTAAAAGACGGACTATTTCGAAACATTTATGACATCATGATTATGACATCAGCCTACATGTCACGTAGTTGGTTATGACGGCATATGATGGATGGATCAACTTGGAAAGGTTCATTATGTTCACAATATTCAATAGTTCTTTTTATTTTGTTCTGGAGACACGTTAAGGTATTTCTGAGATGCTATATACTATTTCTCTTGCATGCGCTCCAGGCGAACACGTTCCAGTTAGTGCTGACGACAGACCTCAGGCGGACATACTGTATGTTCATCTACAAACATGGCGGAATGAAGTGGAATACCAATACACTAAGTAACGCACCAGAAATTGGCTATCAACTCAGTTTGTCTATATCCTACAGAGCAGCCTTTTCTCAGACGCAGAAAGCGCTGAGGCCGGATAAAATCAGAGGGAATAAAAAGGGTAAGCCACAGCAACAATAAAAATAACAACAACACATACATACATACATACATAACATACATACATACATACATACATACATACATACATACATACATACATACAATTAAACTAACGGGTGCATCACTGTCGGCTAAGTTAGCACATGGAAATTGAAGCCGCACGTTGCCAGTGCGTCAATAAAATAAAAATACATATACTGCCAGAGCCGTGCTGGAGTCAGAGTACAATAGGCGTAAAAGCCTATGGTTGATTGTGACAGATGCATCCACAGATAGTCCCATATGAATCGTCAGTGTGTCAGTACATCAGACATGGGAAAGCTGGTCGGCCAATCCTAGACTTTAGTCTTGGTGCGGTGGTCCAGTGGAAAGATGCCTGGTTGCTGATGCTATGCGGAGTTGCAGGATGGCGGTTCGATCCCCCGACCGGGAGATGCTGATCAACAAATTAAACTAACGGGTGCATCACTGTCGGCTAAGTTAGCACATGGAAATTGAAGCCGCACGTTGCCAGTGCGTCAATAAAATAAAAATACATATACTGCCAGAGCCGTGCTGGAGTCAGAGTACAATAGGCGTAAAAGCCTAGGATTGATTGTGACAGATGCATCCACAGATAGTCCCATATGAATCGTCAGTGTGTCAGTACATCAGACATGTGAAAGCTGGTCGGCCAATCCTAGACTTTAGTCTTGGTGCGGTGGTCCAGTGGAAAGATGCCTGGTTGCTGATGCTATGCGGAGTTGCAGGATGGCGGTTCGATCCCCCGACCGGGAGATGGTGATCAACAAATTAAACTAACGGGTGCATCACTGTCGGCTAAGTTAGCACATGGAAATTGAAGCCGCACGTTGCCAGTGCGTCAATAAAATAAAAATACATACATACATACATCGTCAGTGTGTCAGTATATCAGACATGTGAAAGCTGGCCTGCTAACCTGAGACTTTGTCTTGGCGCGGTGGTCCAGTGGAAAGATGTCTGGCTGCTGATGCGATGCGGAGTTGCAGTATGGCGGTTCGATCTCCCGACCGGGAGATGGTGATCAACAAATTAAACTAATGAGTGCATCACTGTCGGCTAAGTTAGCACATGGAAATTGAAGCCGCACGTTGCCAGTGCGTCAATAAAATAAAAATACATATACTGCCAGAGCCGTGCTGGAGTCAGAGTACAATAGGCGTAAAAGCCTAGGATTGATTGTGACAGATGCATCCACAGATAGTCCCATATGAATCGTCAGTGTGTCAGTATATCAGACATGTGAAAGCTGGTCGGCCAATCCTTGACTTTTAGTCTTGGTGCGGTGGTCCAGTGGAAAGATGCCTGGTTGCTGATGCTATGCGGAGTTGCAGAATGGCGGTTCGATCCCCCGACCGGGAGATGGTGATCAACAAATTAAACTAACGGGTGCATCACTGTCGGCTAAGTTAGCACATGGAAATTGAAGCCGCACGTTGCCAGTGCGTCAATAAAATAAAAATACATACATACATACATACATACATCGTCAGTGTGTCAGTATATCAGACATGTGAAAGCTGGTCGGCCAATCCTTGACTTTTAGTCTTGGTGCGGTGGTCCAGTGGAAAGATGCCTGGTTGCTGATGCTATGCGGAGTTGCAGAATGACGGTTCGATCCCCCGACCGGGAGATGGTGATCAACAAATTAAACTAACGGGTGCATCACTGTCGGCTAAGTTAGCACATGGAAATTGAAGCCGCACGTTGCCAGTGCGTCAATAAAATAAAAATACATATACTGCCAGAGCCGTGCTGGAGTCAGAGTACAATAGGCGTAAAAGCCTAGGTGTGATTGTGACAGATGCATCCACAGATAGTCCCATATGAATCGTCAGTGTGTCAGTATATCAGACATGTGAAAGCTGGTCGGCCAATCCTTGACTTTTAGTCTTGGTGCGGTGGTCCAGTGGAAAGATGCCTGGTTGCTGATGCTATGCGGAGTTGCAGAATGACGGTTCGATCCCCTGACCGGGAGATGGTGATCAACAAATTAAACTAACGGGTGCATCACTGTCGGCTAAGTTAGCACATGGAAATTGAAGCCGCACGTTGCCAGTGCGTCAATAAAATAAAAATACATATACTGCCAGAGCCGTGCTGGAGTCAGAGTACAATAGGCGTAAAAGCCTAGGATTGATTGTGACAGATGCATCCACAGATAGTCCCATATGAATCGTCAGTGTGTCAGTATATCAGACATGTGAAAGCTGGTCGGCCAATCCTTGACTTTTAGTCTTGGTGCGGTGGTCCAGTGGAAAGATGCCTGGTTGCTGATGCTATGCGGAGTTGCAGAATGACGGTTCGATCCCCCGACCGGGAGATGGTGATCAACAAATTAAACTAACGGGTGCATCACTGTCGGCTAAGTTAGCACATGGAAATTGAAGCCGCACGTTGCCAGTGCGTCAATAAAATAAAAATACATATACTGCCAGAGCCGTGCTGGAGTCAGAGTACAATAGGCGTAAAAGCCTAGGATTGATTGTGACAGATGCATCCACAGATAGTCCCATATGAATCGTCAGTGTGTCAGTATATCAGACATGTGAAAGCTGGTCGGCCAATCCTTGAATTTTAGTCTTGGTGCGGTGGTCCAGTGGAAAGATGTCTGGTTGCTGATGCTATGCGGAGTTGCAGAATGACTGTTCGATCCCCCGACCGGGAGATGGTGATCAACAAATTAAACTAACGGGTGCATCACTGTCGGCTAAGTTAGCACATGGAAATTGAAGCCGCACGTTGCCAGTGCGTCAATAAAATAAAAATACATATACTGCCAGAGCCGTGCTGGAGTCAGAGTACAATAGGCGTAAAAGCCTAGGATTGATTGTGACAGATGCATCCACAGATAGTCCCATATGAATCGTCAGTGTGTCAGTACATCAGACATGTGAAAGCTGGTCGGCCAATCCTAGACTTTAGTCTTGGTGCAGTGGTCCAGTGGAAAGATGCCTGGTTGCTGATGCTATGCGGAGTTGCAGGATGGCGGTTCGATCCCCCGACCGGGAGATGGTGATCAACAAATTAAACTAACGGGTGCATCACTGTCGGCTAAGTTAGCACATGGAAATTGAAGCCGCACGTTGCCAGTGCGTCAATAAAAAAAAAATACATACATACATACATCGTCAGTGTGTCAGTATATCAGACATGTGAAAGCTGGCCTGCTAACCTGAGACTTTGTCTTGGCGCGGTGGTCCAGTGGAAAGATGTCTGGCTGCTGATGCTATGCGGAGTTGCAGTATGGCGGTTCGATCTCCCGACCGGGAGATGGTGATCAACAAATTAAACTAATGAGTGCATCACTGTCGGCTAAGTTAGCACATGGAAATTGAAGCCGCACGTTGCCAGTGCGTCAATAAAATAAAAATACATATACTGCCAGAGCCGTGCTGGAGTCAGAGTACAATAGGCGTAAAAGCCTAGGATTGATTGTGACAGATGCATCCACAGATAGTCCCATATGAATCGTCAGTGTGTCAGTATATCAGACATGTGAAAGCTGGTCGGCCAATCCTTGACTTTTAGTCTTGGTGCGGTGGTCCAGTGGAAAGATGCCTGGTTGCTGATGCTATGCGGAGTTGCAGAATGGCGGTTCGATCCCCCGACCGGGAGATGGTGATCAACAAATTAAACTAACGGGTGCATCACTGTCGGCTAAGTTAGCACATGGAAATTGAAGCCGCACGTTGCCAGTGCGTCAATAAAATAAAAATACATACATACATACATACATACATACATCGTCAGTGTGTCAGTATATCAGACATGTGAAAGCTGGTCGGCCAATCCTTGACTTTTAGTCTTGGTGCGGTGGTCCAGTGGAAAGATGCCTGGTTGCTGATGCTATGCGGAGTTGCAGAATGACGGTTCGATCCCCCGACCCGGAGATGGTGATCAACAAATTAAACTAACGGGTGCATCACTGTCGGCTAAGTTAGCACATGGAAATTGAAGCCGCACGTTGCCAGTGCGTCAATAAAATAAAAATACATATACTGCCAGAGCCGTGCTGGAGTCAGAGTACAATAGGCGTAAAAGCCTAGGTGTGATTGTGACAGATGCATCCACAGATAGTCCCATATGAATCGTCAGTGTGTCAGTATATCAGACATGTGAAAGCTGGTCGGCCAATCCTTGACTTTTAGTCTTGGTGCGGTGGTCCAGTGGAAAGATGCCTGGTTGCTGATGCTATGCGGAGTTGCAGAATGACGGTTCGATCCCCCGACCGGGAGATGGTGATCAACAAATTAAACTAACGGGTGCATCACTGTCGGCTAAGTTAGCACATGGAAATTGAAGCCGCACGTTGCCAGTGCGTCAATAAAATAAAAATACATATACTGCCAGAGCCGTGCTGGAGTCAGAGTACAATAGGCGTAAAAGCCTAGGATTGATTGTGACAGATGCATCCACAGATAGTCCCATATGAATCGTCAGTGTGTCAGTATATCAGACATGTGAAAACTGGTCGGCCAATCCTTGACTTTTAGTCTTGGTGCGGTGGTCCAGTGGAAAGATGCCTGGTTGCTGATGCTATGCGGAGGTGCAGGATGACGGTTCGATCCCACGACCGGGAGATGGTGATCAACAAATTAAACTAACGGGTGCAGCACTGTCGGCTAAGTTAGCACATGGAAATTGAAGCCGCACGTTGCCAGTGCGTCAATAAAATAAAAATACATATACTGCCAGAGCCGTGCTGGAGTCAGAGTACAATAGATGTAAAAGCCTAGGATTGATTGTGACAGATGCATCCACAGATAGTCCCATATGAATCGTCAGTGTGTCAGTATATCAGACATGTGAAAACTGGTCGGCCAATCCTTGACTTTTAGTCTTGGTGCGGTGGTCCAGTGGAAAGATGCCTGGTTGCTGATGCTATGCGGAGTTGCAGGATGACGGTTCGATCCCCCGACCGGGAGATGGTGATCAACAAATTAAACTAACGGGTGCAGCACTGTCGGCTAAGTTAGCACATGGAAATTGAAGCCGCACGTTGCCAGTGCGTCAATAAAATAAAAATACATACATCGTCAGTGTGTCAGTATATCAGACATGTGAAAGCTGGCCTGCTAACCTGAGACTTTGTCTTGGCGCGGTGGTCCAGTGGAAAGATGTCTGGCTGCTGATGCTATGCGGAGTTGCAGTATGGCGGTTCGATCTCCCGACCGGGAGATGGTGATCAACAAATTAAACTAATGAGTGCATGACTGTCGGCTGGATAGCATGTGGAAATTGAAACCGCACGTTGCCAGTGCGTCAATAAAATAAAAATACATATACTGCCAGAGCCGTGCTGGAGTCAGAGTACAATAGGCGTAAAAGCCTAGGATTGAATTGTGGCAGGTGTATCCACAGATAGTCCCATATGAATCATCAGTGTGTCAGTATATCAGACATGTGAAAGCTGGTCGGCCAATCCTTGAATTTTAGTCTTGGTGCGGTGGTCCAGTGGAAAGATGCCTGGTTGCTGATGCTATGCGGAGTTGCAGAATGACGGTTCGATCCCCCGACCGGGAGATGGTGATCAACAAATTAAACTAACGGGTGCATCACTGTCGGCTAAGTTAGCACATGGAAATTGAAGCCGCACGTTGCCAGTGCGTCAAAAAAATAAAAATACATATACTGCCAGAGCCGTGCTGGAGTCAGAGTACAATAGGCGTAAAAGCCTAGGATTGATTGTGACAGATGCATCCACAGATAGTCTTATATGAATCGTCAGTGTGTCAGTATATCAGACATGTGAAAGCTGGTCGGCCAATCCTTGACTTTTAGTCTTGGTGCGGTGGTCCAGTGGAAAGATGCTGGTTGCTGATGCTATGCGGAGTTGCAGAATGACGGTTCGATCCCCCGACCGGGAGATGGTGATCAACAAATTAAACTAACGGGTGCATCACTGTCGGCTAAGTTAGCACATGGAAATTGAAGCCGCACGTTGCCAGTGCGTCAATAAAATAAAAATACATACATACATACATCGTCAGTGTGTCAGTATATCAGACATGTGAAAGCTGGCCTGCTAACCTGAGACTTTGTCTTGGCGCGGTGGTCCAGTGGAAAGATGTCTGGTTGCTGATGCTATGTGGAGTTGCAGTATGGCGGTTCGATCTCCCGACCGGGAGATGGTGATCAACAAATTAAACTAATGAGTGCATGACTGTCGGCTGGTTAGCACATAGAAATTGAAGCCGCACGTTGCCAGTGCGTCAATAAAATAAAAATACATACATACTAATTCTAATTTGCCAGAGTATTCACCAGTCTGCGGAGAGCCATGCTCTGTAAAGGAGAAACACACATAATATGACTATGTTATTAATACATGCTTATTTATCACAAACTAATGACTCGTTTGCCCATTAGAGAATGCAAACTCTGTTATATTGCAAGCAAAGCAGTTTGATTCAATACCAGGGATATACGTGTTCAACATCTCATTTTTTGGAAGGCATGTTTCCAAAATCTCAATCTGTCGTCAATATCCTGACCAATTTCTAGCAATGTCCCATACACTTCTACCTAAGCGCCAGCCAATTTTGTTCTTGTCGGTATCGACCTGAAACTGAAAGCAGCCTTGCATTCTATAGTTCTTGTCGGTATCGACTTGAAACTGAAACCAGTCTTGCGTTCTATAGGGAAAACAATCGAAAACGTTTTGCAAAGCCACAAACTATTGACAATCTGCTGTTTTCGCATTAATTGTATCATATAATAAACAAAATGAGAAAAGCGGATTTTGCACGTGCAGAGCGCTCCGGAGCGTTTTCCCTATGGAACGCAAGCCTGAATTCCAAGAATATAAACTTCGAGGGAACTTTATAGTTAAGCTCTTGAATATTACAGCAGCTGGTAATATTTTACAGCTCACAGTTAAATTACGTTCAAAATATTTAACAAAATCTTTATTAACTCAGCACAATTCGCACACCTTAGCCGGCTTTGTTCAATTTTTGTAATGGAGCTGTGTCATTTTGATCGTGATGTTAACTACCATGTCACGTATGACTATTTAATAATGATTTAAGAAACTAGAGTAACAGATTGGATCCCTCTATTCCTAGATCTGACTCCAGTATCTGGTAAGCCAAGCATATTGTTAACTTGTATCTCCAGCCACTGACATTAGAGTAAAATTCATAGAGCAAACTATTAAATTGTAGGGTAGAGGCACACCAACATACATGCCTGTGCATAGGTGTCGTATTATTATTATTATTATTATTATTATTATTATTATTACTAGTAGTAGTAGTAGTAGTAGTAGTAGTAGTAGTCGTCGTCGTCATTGTCGTCGTCATCATCGTTAATTGTTGTTGTTGTTGTTGTCGTCGTCGTCATTGTCGACGTCGTCATCGTCGTTAGTTGCTGTTGTTGTTGTTGTTGTATGCTATCTGAATGTATGTTTAAGGGAAATTTGGATATTTTGCCATAATGTATCAGATTTGTGATACATATTATTCCAGGCGCAGTCGGTCTCTGGATCCTCGCGTTGCATGATGCTAAGTCAAAGATTACACCAGATGTGCAGTGTCTCTTGTGGTACACTGACGCAGAGAGGCAGAGCGAGCAGACATTGATAAACATGTATGTTTATAATAAAACGTTCCTTGTGACCGTCTAGTTTACTGTTTGAGTTCGGAAGCTCATTGACAATTGAACCCCTCTTGTGTCAACTTAACCCTTTAATGGTCAAACTGACCAAAAAACAACTTGGCAGTGGTCTTCAGACATGGCTATTTGAAAGGCCTAGAGAAGAGTATTTTTGAATATTTACCACTAGAATGACTGGCTCACAGTAGCGAATTATAATAGGGGCAGCAGGAGCATTTGCCCCTGGCCCCAGATCTTGACCGGCTCCAATTTTTTTCTATCAAAATTTTTTTGAGTTAATGTGTTTTATGCAGTTTCTCTTTTTACAAACGAGAATATCTGTCAGGGACATGATGTCCAGAGAGCTATTTTCGTTTGTAAAGAGAGAAACTGTATAACAGGATATGGCCCTTCAGTTGGCTGTTACATTATTCTATTTTTAGCTATTTAATTAAATTTTTTGGTTGTTCAGTTTTTTATCTATTCCTGTTTTCACAACCGAATGGCTAAAAAAATTGAGTGAACAAAAAAAAAAGAAATTAAATGGCTATGAATGAGGGAATAATTTAAGGGCCTATTTTTATCCCTGGAAATGCAGGAGATGCCATCTGTGAGCAATTAGATTTCAAAATTTTCAGGGGGAGGACCCCCAGACCCTTTGGTTTGCCTTTCACTTCCACCCACCTCCACAAATATTCTTTGCTCCCCCCTCCCTCCCTCCCCCCTGGCCCTGGCAAGGCTTAATCCGGCACTGCTGGCTTAGTAACCAAGCCAGTCATTCTAGTGGTAATTAAAAAAAAATACTCTTCTCTTGGCCTGCAGATAGATACTGGCTAAGTAAAAACTAATTTTCTTTGCCATTACCCATTTAATGATCAAGCCAGCGAAAAGAAATTCAGTGGTAAATTTACAAAAATATTCTTCTAAAATTAAAATATCTTGAAAAATATTGACCATAAATATGTTTAATTGATATATCAAGTAGTATTTTGTTGCTGTTGACACAGGAGAGGTTAAACAAAGTAATAGCATTTTGATGTATTGGAGGATATGCTAGGCATATAACAAGCTTTTTTTCTCCATACTCGGGTAAGGATAATTTTAGTCGATTAGATAGTACTTTTGCAATAATCTTATAGTCTGTGTTTAATAAGGATATTGGCCACCAATTCAATAATAGACATTCTCACCTTTCTCATAGATAAGTCTAGGCCTAATAACGTTATTATTATTAGAGGGCCAAGCTGGTGCTTGGCACCCTATTGTTTTCGTTCTGTTTATTTTTATTTTGTTTATATTTTTTATTATTCCATGCTTTTGTTCACGCATAGCGCGAAGACAAAAATGCCGATGAGATTCAAGCATAAGGCCCTGCAA
The DNA here is from genome assembly GCA_034401795.1 of Chaetoderma sp. LZ-2023a. Lineage (NCBI taxonomy): Eukaryota > Metazoa > Mollusca > Caudofoveata > Chaetodermatida > Chaetodermatidae > Chaetoderma > Chaetoderma sp. LZ-2023a. Next base: position 21,998,153 of record CM067367.1, read on the forward strand.
GAGGGCCTTATTAGAGCAAACATTTTACGTGTTAATGGATATGATTTTCTAGATAGGTTGGCGGCCATCTTGAATTTTCAGAAAATTATCCCGCATTTTAAAAAATCCTCTCGTCCACAACCACTGAATGGAATGAGCTGAAATTTGGTCAGAAGCAGCGGAGAGTGGATCTCTATAAATTTTGTTCAAGAAGTTAATAGCTCGAAAAACATGGATTTCCGTATGGACAAATCAGCATCAAGCCTTCTGGCGGGCGTGTTGAATTTTTTATTTGATGGATTTTGATGCCCAAATTGACCATATATAGGTTTTTTGGGTTGAGAAATCCAAATCTGGCATTTTCGAAGTTGTTCGATCGACGGTTTGGTGGCCATCTTGGATTCATTTCCCGCCAAATTCGCCCATAGTAAAGCAATTGGAAATTTAAAATCTCTTCTCGGAAACCACTGGGTGGATTTCAATTATATTTTGCAGGTAGCATAGTTTGGTAATAGAGATCTGATTTTGTTCAAACACCGCTGGTCGGCCTATTAGGCCGCCGGCCATTTTGGATTGTGTAGTATTTCGGAAAATGTTTTTAAAAATCTTCTCCGAAACCACTTGGCGGATTGATTCAAAACTCATGAAATATCATACAGGGCATCCGCTGAACCAAGTTTGTTCAAGAGAATTTGATTGGCCAAAAACTTGGGTGACCATCTTGAATGACCTAGTTTTCGTCAAAACGACTTCTTCCCCAGAACCGCTGAACGGATCAGGCAGAAAGTTGGGTGATATGATTAGGGAAAGAGGGGCATTACACTTTGTTCAAGAGGAATTGATACTTCAAAAAACATGGCCACCATCGACCAATTAAAATTCAGCATGATTGGCGGCCATTTAGAATTTTATTTATTTGTTGAAATTTGAACTCGAAATTGGTTTTACATAGGAATTTGGGTCTTCTGATTACAAATTTTCAATGCTGTCGGATGAATGGTTTGGCGGCCGTCTTGGATCGTTTTCGCGCCAAAATTGCCAATACTAAAGCAATTGGAGAATTGAATTGTTTTCTCAGGAAGAACTGGGCCGATTTCATCTATATTTGGCAGGATGCATCCCTATAGCATCGGGATTCAAATTTCTACAAATGAAGCTGATCGGCCAATTAGCCCGGCAGCCATCTTGGATTTCGACCGATTTTGCGAAACGTCTAAAAATCTTCTCGGAAGCTGCTTTGCGAATTGATTCAAAACTCTAGGCCATGTGCTAGACCAAGTTTGTTCAAGAGAATTTGATTGGTAAAAAACTTTGGCGGCCATCTTGGATGACGTAGTTTTCATGAGAATGACCTCCAGAACCGCTGAACAGATCGGTGGAAATTTGATAAAGTTTTCATTTTACCTGCCATGAGGCCAGATGCTTGGCCTCTTGCAGCTATATTTATTATTATTATTATTATTATTATTATTATTAGGTATAACACGAGATTGACATCGTGTCCATGCAATGCCTTATCTGCTTGGTTAGATCGAAGATTCAGTCAATTCTCAATGTCATCATCAAAAATATGTTATGTCACTACATCAGTGTTATGGCAACGTGTCGGTCGAAGGATAGTTGAACTGCCTGGTGCAAGGGTAGGTTGATTTAAAAATAATACACTGTGATTAAAAAAAAATGTGGCACAACGCCGCCAAAATGTCAGAGTTTAGACATTATCGTGGCCATAACAGGAACATTCTGAAATCAGATGCTCCTGGAGTGTTCTGAGAGACAATATATTAGGAAAATCAAACATCCTTAATGACCGAATTTGTGATGCGTTAATTATTTACGCATTTTGTCGTATTTAAAAACAGATTTTCAATTTTGTTAGTAGTCCGAGTCGGCTTAGACACTGAATCGCCATTATGACAGATATGTGGATAGACTGACAAGCCGAGGTAACAGGACTGGTCAGTTTATCCAAATACCTGTCATAAGGCTGGTTCAGTATCATAGCAGACTCAGACTCGACTAGCTTTACATAATTTTCGAAAATGTGTGAGATTTATAGATAGGTACCTGCGCGAGAATGTGGGATGGAAGTCAAATGTGTGAGTCGCTCCCAGTGTAGACCTTTCCATTTTTATCTATGCCCCACCCATCTCAATCTAAGCTCCACCCACTCCACATCCATGTTGTGATCGATCAATTTCTGTACTCCCTGACTATCAATTTCTAGAAAACTATACATGTAAGCTGTTGAATATTTTGAAACTAATTTGACTGGGTGCTGTTGTTGCCTATGGCAATCTCTGAATGGCCTCTAAGTGTGATTTACGAATATGACCATGAATGGCTATGAATCTTTATTTTCTAACATTTGTGGTCAGAACACAGTCATTTGTGTTTTTCAACCATTTGGCCAGTAAAGCCACCTGCCTTTAAATGTTATTTTCTGTTAGGAGTAATTTCTCGCATACAATCGCATATTAAAAGGTTCGTGAACTAGTTCGTCGTTCGGACATCTGTATCGTGAACTGGTTCGGTTCGTGAAAATCCTCATGAACCTCAGCCCTAATAGTTACCTGAAATAGTTTTTTCTGGTTATTAAGTTTTCATAGTGCCCCCCCCCCCCCCCCCTTAACGCCACCACACCCCACCCACCGATACACAGTCAAAGGAATTTAGCTAGAAATGTGCCGGAAAAGATTGAAATAGATCCCGTTATTGCTCTTTTGCTTGATACAGTGTATATTAGAGTAACATAGTCTTAGATATTGTCAATTAATTGAAGGTGCATATTGACAGCGAAATGCTTGACAATAAAAGTGTTAAAATTGTATCTTTACAGCCTTAAATTGTGTGCCTCTAAATAAATCTTACCATATGATGATTTCATTCCGTATAAATAAATAGTGAATTTGAAATAGAGGCACAAGTCCCTAATTCAAATTCACAACTTAAAAAATTATATTAATTTATACGTAATGAAATCATATGCTATGATTGATTTCTTTTCATTACATCTAGACTCACACTTTAAGCCTATAAAAGTATACAATTTAAACAATTTAATTTTCAGTCATTTTGCTGTGAAGATGCATGCCCCTTTAACTCTAAAGGTAATTTGTCGTGTCCTAACTGATGTAAATAAATATTTTTTATTAGACCTGCTGCTATGGAATACGTAATTTGAATATATTCTTTGGCTGGCTGGATACGAGCCCCGCCCGAGGAGGCAGCGTCCAGTTGTACCATCCATATTTTCGTAGACAACAACATGCCAAATTTGACAAAAAGCCAAAGCGATGGTGTTGTCAGCAATCGAACCAGTGCCACCTATATACAAAGTATCGACCCAGGAATACATGTCTTGGATATCGAAGTCCACTCTTCGGTAAGTGTTGTATTTGCAGAGATTCAGGTGTGGTTTATATTTTATAATGTTTAAAGCCAATAAATGGGGTGAATGTGGGGCTTCTTTAATCCTTGAATTTGTTTTTTTAAATTCCAATTTTTATCATAGAAAATGTCCATTTGCAGGTCAAGATATGCCAATTTTTAAAATTTACCACTGGAATGACTGGCTCGGCTATCGAGCCAGTCATTCCAGTGGTGAATTTTCAAAAATAGGCTTCTCTTGGTCTGCAAATTGACATTTCTTGAGACCACTGCAGATGCAGTTTTTGAATGATATGAGTGTTAAAGGGTTAACGCCTGTAGTCGAAAGCGAATGGATTGAAGGAAGTATGTGTTAATGAAGAAATCACTGTCCCGATTACTCTTTCCCAAAACATATTTCTTATGTTGTCACACTATTAACGTTTAATTTTATTCAAATATCTCATTTCCCCCCATTCTACCCAAGCTCCGCCCACTTAGGGGGTATTATGGCGTAGTATTACCAACTTCGCAATGGACATTTCTTTTTGATTGTGATGTCAACTAACAAGTGACGTAATTGCTTATGACATCATTTATTTAAGTAGTAGGTCCAATCCATTTATTAGAAGACCACCACTCCGCGTCGATCTGAGTTTCCATTTGGTTGCATCTTAAAGCTAATCTGTCACATTTTCTTTTCATTTTACTTAAAAGTCCTGCTGAAAACACAAATTTTGTAAATCTTGTCCTCATATCTAAGCTCACAGGTAGATCCCTCCCTTTGTTTATTATTTTTTTAGTCATCGCATATATTTCACACACATTCTGTTTTCTCTTGCCCAAAACACATTTCACTTCAAGAGTATACTTACCTCCCTAATACTTTTGATATTGCTAAATATTGGCTTTCACTCAATAAACACTCAGATTTAAAACAGTTAGGTGCCCCTACTGGGCAGGGAGTCAGAGCGTAGTCTGGCGGATGCCAGCCCCACCACCGCGCATGCGCAGACTAGCACTTCCTCTTTGCTAGATTATTGGCAGAGAGTTCACACATGTCTTTTTGTGCTGAAGCTTTTCTTTATCTTAAACTAGTTTAAGTGGTGTTGTTTGGTGTGATAGTCACTTTTTTGGATGGCGGGAAGTATCAATTCGCCAAAGGAGGACTTAGGACCTTTAAATCAGGTGACTTCTAGTAAAATTAGCGAGTTTTCTTCCCGGTGTATTGTGTTTCCGGGACTCGCGTTTACCGTGATAAGCGCCTTAGTTAGTTGGTTTAGGTCAACTCGGTGCTACCTAGGACTAATTTCTCTTTCTGTTTCTGTCCACAGGTCTGTATGACGCTAGGTTGTGACGTCACAGTTGCAGAGAGTTAGTTTTCTCTCCACCATGGTTCCATTTCCTACTAACACTGTTAGGTTATCTAACCAAATGAAAAATATGTCCAGTGAGTTGGAGGCCTAGTATAAAGGTCTTCTCACTTTGCCCTCTTGATCCAATTCCTTCCCCATGAGGTGGAGAGAGTTAAGAGGCGTGCAGATGGTGGAGTTCTCCGGTTCGTCACGTTGGATGGTTTGTCTATACAAAGTCTCAGGTATCTAGTTATTGATAATGTGGTGATGTTAATTATTGTAAACAAACAAAGGGAGATAATTAACATTTTTGCCAGAAAAGAGTTATCTATATGTATCTGATGGTTGTGTAGTCGACTTATCCATTCAGCATACAATTCGTCCTTGCACTTGGATGTTTTGTTGGGATCGAATTTTTCCTGTCACGGGATTAATGACGTCATAATCAGCCTGGCTATGTGTTTATCAGCTATTCAAGCGCTATGCTGTTTTCTGATGTATATTGATCTTTATGATCGTTTTCCTTCTCTTTGAGTTGGATTGAGTTTCTAAGCTTAACTAGTTGCTCATACTCCTTGTCCTTTGCCCTGTTTCAGGGACCGGGTTGCGCGTCCTGTGGTCGTTTTATTCATGTAAAGTTCTGGCCGCATCTGTGCTCTCAATGTAGCCCTTGTGGTCCATTGGTTAATTGTGACATATGTAAGCACTGGGGGGGCGAGTTAATGTCCGAATTCTTGTGCTGCTTACAGGCGACGGACAAGGTGGTAGAGGAGGAGAAGAAGAACAAGCGGAAACGAGAGGTTGTAAGTAGGAAGGGTAAGGGGAAGGTCTCGTCCGCGGTGGATATGGAGGCCTTCCGGACCGAGATGTTGGGAGAGATGAAGAGGACAATAAAGGATTTGGTTCCAGGGTTGCTTCGTGGCATGCTTCCTGGACCAAATCCTTTACTGTCCTCATCATCGGCTTCGGAGCAGGTAATCCCCGCCTCTGGATCGATTTTCCTTAGTCCGCTTCCGTTGTTCGACGATTCAGAGGTGGCCCCATTAGAGGGGGCGTTCCACGGCCCTGGCAGCAGGCTTATTGCCGCGCCGATAGGGGACCGTGGACGGTTGTCGCTGGAACCCGCGGGCTGCTTATCAGTCCAGGGGTATCCGCACGCCGCGGTGGCCAGTACCTCCTATGGCACCGTTCCTGGTCAGCCCGGGTTAGCTCTCTTTGCTGACCCGGGGTCTAATCTTTCTGACCAGGGTAATGAGGATTACCTGCTAGGGTCGCCGTCTGACGACGTGGACATGGATGAAGACGTTTGTGCACCCCTCGCGGGGAATACAGGCGCCTTATTCCACGGTTTTACTCACCCTGGAGTAAAGTCCGCGGCTCAGGTGGTGGCCCAGGGCGCTGCTGATGGCCAGCGGTACCGCATACCTCGGCTTGCCGAGGGTGTTGCTGGTGCTGGCCGGGCCCGTGGTGAGACTATATATACCCCGCGCTCTGCCACGGTGCCTGCTCCTGGTCAAACCAGTGATATTTTCATGCCGGTGCTGTCAGGCCCGCGTGTTTTCCCTGCCTTGCCAGGTGTATCAGCATACCCGCCGTCAAGCTCTACTGCTTGCGCTCAGGAGGAAGACGAAGGACCCCGTCTTGTAGAGCGCTCGCAGTTAGCCACGGAGGAGGATTGGTATGACGCTTGCCAGTGGTTGGTGAGCGTTAGGCCTGATCTGCCCGTGGAGCAGTCGGCTAGCCAGCGTGTTCACACGCCGTGGTTAGCTGGGAAACCGACTGCTAACGCTATGCCTTCTCTGCCGCTGGCGGAGCATGTCGTTGACATGTTCAAGGCGGCGGAGTCGTCCATTAAGTCGTGTGGACGTCTCGCGAAGGCCCCTCGCGAGGTGGCCAGGCGTTGTCGCATCGTGCCCCTGGATTACCAGTGGTACGGTGTGGTACCCAAGCCCAGCGTGGATGACCGCGCGGCTTTGGGTGAGGATGCGCGGCCAGGCTCCCGTTCTGACACGGGTGTCTTGTGCGCGGACGCGTTGCGTTCGGCGAATACCGCGTTGCGTGATGCGGAGGAGAGTGGGAGGGCTTCGATTGCCGCTCTGTCCCACGTCTCCCAGCTGTTGCAGGGGGTAGTAACGGCATCCGCATCGCGCCAGCCAAGTCCGGTCACTGTCCAGCGAACCATCCAGGATGGTATTAACCTGGCGCTGGACTGTATGACTCGGGCGGTGACCAGGAGTGTCAGGGCAAGACGCACGTTTGCCCTGGACAATCTGTGCCCGTCTCAGGACCTGTACAATAGGCTACTGCGTACGCCTATGACGGGCCCTGGTCTTTTTGGAGGTGAGGGATGTCGCCACCTCCAAGAGACGGTCACCCTGGTGAATAACCAGAGGGCGCTGCGCGAGCAGTTTGATGTGCTGCGTCGTGCTAACGCTCGCGCCGCGGCCCCGCCGTATCGTCCCCTGCAGGCTCGAGGTGGTGCTGGCCAGGTCAGTGGCCAGCCACCGTCGCAGCGTCGGCCTCGGCCGCGTGCGATTCGGCCAGCAGCGAGGGGGGCGCAGGTTCCTCAGGCGCCATCAGCCAGGCAGCCGCCCGCGCACCGAGGTGCGTGCGGGGCGGGGCGGGGCGCGCGAGGATCTGGGCGTGGTTATCGTTCCTGACAGTACGCTTACCGCGGTAAGAACCACGCCGGTGTGTATGGCGACGGAGACAGTGCCGCTCTTGCATGCCTCGTGTCCACCGCGGTCCCTAGGTGGGCCGGTGGGAGGCCGGCTAGCCGGCCACATGCAAGAGTGGGAACGGTTGACTCAGGACCGTTTAGTCTTGCGATGGCTTTCCGTCGGGTATCATCCAGAGTGGGTGACAGGCCCGCCGTCGCGACTGTCTCTGGTGCCAGTCTGGACTCCCATTCCGAGGGATCCAGAGCAAAGGTTGTGTATCGAGGAGGAAATAAATTCCCTCATACAAAAGGGAGCTATTCAGCCGGCACAAAGGTGTCCGGGCTTCTATTCAACCCTGTTCTTAGTAACAAAACGCACCGGAGGGTGGAGACCGATTCTCAACCTCAAGCCATTGAACAAGTTCATCGAGACGCCCAGTTTCAAGATGGAAACGGTGCGCTCGGTGTTGGCGGGGTTGGAGACGGGGATGTGGACGGCGTCGATAGATTTGAAGGACGCTTATTTCCACATCCCCATCCACGGGAGTTTCTGTCGCTTCCTGAGATTTGCATTCCAGGGCAGACAGTGGGAATTCAGGGTGTTGCCCTTCGGAATTTCCACGGCTCCTCGGGTTTTCACCCGTGTGGTTCTTGCGATCACAGCATACCTCCGCAGGAGAAGCATAGCAGTCCACACGTACATAGACGACTGGCTGTTGAAAGCGCACACCCGGGAAAGTTTGTCCGCCAATCTGGAGATTGTTTTGAAAATTCTCACAGACTTGGGCTGGGTGATCAATTTCCCAAAATCAGAGCTGACTCCATCCCAGAAGTTTGTTTACCTGGGGATGTTCTTCGATCTAGAGACAGGATATGTTTATCCTACTCAGGAGAGAGTTCAAAAACTCATCTCGTTGATTCAGTCAGTGTGCGACAGTCGTCATGTCCTGGCACGGGTTTACTTGAGAATGCTGGGGTTGATGGTTTCGTTGGAACCAGTCATTCCTCAGGCCGCCTTACGCAGGCGGCCGATCCAGTTGTTTCTCATGACACAATGGACCCAGTGTACAGGTTCGCTGGACTCGAATGTGTCAGTGTTGGCGCCTCTGATTCACCACCTGCAATGGTGGTTGAATACAGAGAATCTCTTGCCGGGGGTTTTGCTAACCCCTCCCCACCCTCAGGTGACTGTATGCAGATGCATCGATGGAGGGCTGGGGAGCTTGCCTGGAAGAATCCACGATATCAGGGCTTTGGAATCTGGAACAGTCAAAGGAACATATAAATCTACTGGAGCTAAGAGCAGTAGTCCTGGGCCTGGAACATTTCTTACAGAAAGTTCAGGGCAAGATTGTTCTTATTCGTTCAGACAACTCAACAGTTGTGACTTACATAAACCGCCAGGGCGGAACGAAGTCGCCCAGTCTCTGTATGATGACATGGAAACTGCTTTGTTGGTGTCTGGATCACCAGATTACCTTGAAAGCAGTTCATATTCCGGGGAAGGTTAAACCTGCTAGCAGACTCATTGAGCCGAAGGATGAGTGTTTTACCCACGGAATGGCAACTAAATCAATGTGTGGCGGATCGTCTGTTCGACCATTGGGGGAAACCCAACATCGATTTGTTCGCAACGAAGAAGAATGCGAAGATGACGACGTACGTCTCTCCGATTCCGGATCCAAGCGCTTTCGCAACAGATGCGTTAGCTATCAGCTGGGGGAGAATGTATGCATACGCATTCCCTCCAGCAATCCTGATTCCAAAAATTCTTCAGAAAATCAGACAAGAGGAATGCCAAGTGCTTCTGATCGCCCCGGATTGGCCAAGCCGATCGTGGTATACGGATCTGCTGGACCTTCTGGTCTGCAATCCGGTTCCTCTGCCTCTGATGGACGATATTATCTTCCAGGGCAAGGCCCTTCACAACAATCCGTCAATGTTCAGATTGACTGCGTGGATGTTGTCAAGGAATCTAGAATTAAGGAGGGCTTTTCTGAGCAAGCAGCCATGTTTATGGCCAAAGCCAGGAGGGGGTCAACCTCCAGAGCATATAATTATAAAATCAACAGATTTGCAGAATGGTGCTCAAAAAGATGTATTGATCCAATGGATTCATCTATTCAAGTAGTAGCTGATTTCCTCTGTCACCTCTATGATGCCTATAGCCTCAAGCCTAACTCTATTGCTGGTTATAAGTCAGCATTAATGTCTGTTATTCCTTGCTTGGCTAAGAGGGGAAGTGATGAAGTGAATACATTGAATGTATTAATTAAAGGCATGGGCAATCTAAGACCAAGGAATCCACCTGTGATTCCGTCTTGGAGTTTATCGCTAGTGCTTCAAGTACTAGGTGATAAGCCTTTTGAACCACTTAGTTCCATTTCTATGAAACTATTAACACTGAAGACTGTGTTTTTAATTGCTGCGGCCTCGGCTAGGCGTAGGAGTGAAATTCATGCCTTATCAGCCGAGGATGACCGTTTTGTGGTTTCAGGGGGAGGCCTTAAGCTGCTACCTAGGATTAATTTCTTGGCTAAAAATCAGTCGTTGAAATATCCAGGTCAACCTATTATTTTGCCTGCTTTAACTAGATATGATCCTAATTCTAAAGCATGGTGTCCCGTCCGGGCGCTGCGCCGGTACAAACAACGTACGGCGGCATGGCGCACCGACCAGTCAGCGTTATGGTTGTCATATATTGAACCCCATGGGAGGGCTTCTAAGGACACCATTTCCAGGTGGATTGTGGAATGCATTCAGTTTTGCCATAAATCCGCCACCGGGAAGCAGGTTGACGTGGCCAAGGCTCACAGTGTCCGCGGCGTAGTGACATCCACGGCCCTATTTAATGGGGTCCCAGTGGATGATATTATGTCGGTGGCTCAGTGGCACTGTGAGTCAAGTTTTACAGACCATTATCTCCGTGACACCTCTAATCCTCTCGCCTTGTCGGTTTTGAAAAAATAAATCGGTTTATATTTTTTGAGGAGGTTTTCCTCATTACTTATATATTTCACAATTAATTTATGGAAACACCCACTTTTTTGGGCCTGCATCAGTCTTTACCGATGGGAAGATGATGTCAGCAGCCATTTTCAACAAGGTCAGTCTTGTTCATGTGTTGTCCGTTGTTGATTGTATTGTCACGATTACCCGTTATTAATATGGTGATGGTTTGTGTATTTGTGTGGTTCATTGTTGAGAGTTACGAAAATGGAGCTTTTTCGTCTCTGTCCTGTAGTACATGGCACTTGTACGTAGAGAGCGTATAGGACATTGAGGTCAGTCGACTCTTCCTCCCAGGAAGGAGGGGGGGGGAGCGCATATGACATTCGGTCATCTCTCATACATCGGTGCTGTTATCCGATGGTTAGTCAAATCCTGACTGTTTTTTCTTACAGTTTCAGAAGTTTAAGTGCCTTAAACGCAGAAAAGCGTATAGGGATGAGCTGGTCTTTTGACCTCGCCTCCCTCCCGCCAGATTCACTTTCGAATTCTGGCAATATCAAAAGTATTAGGGAGGTAAGTATACTCTTGAAGTGAAATAAACGAAATCTAGGATTTCTTTTTTCACGAGAGAGTTGATACTTACCTCCCTAGATACGGACCCGGCCTCTCCACCCCACAGAGGCTCGGTCTTCAGGCTCTTAATAGTTGCATGTGTGTCAGCCAATAATCTAGTCAGAGGAAGTGCTAGTCTGCGCATGCGCGGTGGTGGGGCTGGCATCCGCCAGACTACGCTCTGACTCCCTGCCCAGTAGGGGCACCTAACTGTTTTAAATCTGAGTGTTTATTGAGTGAAAGCCAATATTTAGCAATATCAAAAGTATTAGGGAGGTAAGTATCAACTCTCTCGTGAAAAAAGAAATCCTAGATTTCGTTTAGTTTCCCACTTTCCCTTCATCAAAGTTTATCTTCAGCTAACTTACTCTAATAACACAGGATGCTGGCCCGATACTGAGCCAATACCTGACCAATACGGCATGGTATTGGCCCAATATCATCTCAGTAACTTGTGTTATGAGAGTATAACACTCTGATTCTTTTTATCAATTTATTGTTATGGACGACATCCTACACGTCATGTAGTTGATTATGGCATTATATGACATATTATGAATGGATAAACTGAAAAGGTCCATTGATTATATGATTACTTGATGTATACTTTCAGCCTGGTTTTTCGGCGATCCCCACATTAAAACAATTGATGGGAAGATGTACACGTTTAATGGCTGGGGAGAATACATCATGTTGAATGGTTATGAGAAATCGTCGGGTAATCTTAGCTTCACTATTCAGAGTCGTACTGACCGAGTCCTGAATAATAACGGAAAGGCCACTAATGCTACAGGGTTCACAGCATTTGCTGCTAAAGACTTCGAAACTGGGGCAACAATTTTGGTCAAGATGAACAAGGATCAGACTGGTAATGTACATGTAGACTGATGTAGAGATATGCGTGTGTGTATTGCCAGATAGGCACATGTATTGGTTGGGGGTGGGGGTGGTGTGTGTGCGTGTGTGTGTGTAGACGTGTGCACACAAGGCAACGTATCCTTAGGTGGAGGATTTTTCTTTAGGCATAGATTATGCAGGATATTAATGCTAGTGCCTCCACATGTTGAAAACACATCCTGATAATGCAGTTTCATGGTTGTGCATGTGCGCGCGGTGTGCATTCATGTGCGTGTGGCCATGTGTGTATGTTGACTTAGGTGCAGAAAATGGGTGGGTTTTCATTAAGTGGATATTTCTCATGTAATATCTGTGTGCATGGCCTTATGTGGTGTTTATATGTACACGTGAGAATGACCTTATGGGGAACTTATAATATATGGGGTTGGTACTTGGTAGGAAAATGCGCACTTCACATAGGGGAAACTTCATGTAAGTATATACTAGCTGATTTTAGTCATCATTATGTGATATACTGCTTTCATAGAGAATGGGTCATGGCTGACATCGTTTTAATTCTAGATTCGTAGAGGCTGATATGGCTAGATTCATAAGGCTTAATGTATTCAGCATTCTGCAATGAGTAGATTCATACACGCTGATTCATCAGAATGTTAATTAATTCTAAATTCACCAAAGCCATACAATACAATTCAGGCGCTTGACAAAAAGACAATGTTTATACAGTGCAACACGCGTATCCTTGATGCTGTGTAACTGTAACATCTGGGCAGCTCCAAAGGCAGCTCTAGACAAACTTGATGCCTGCCACCGCAAGCACCTATGCACCATCACTGGATACAGATGACCAGGCAGCATAATTTCCAATGATATAGTCATACAAGATGTGTAATACATCGCTGCTGTCTGCAAAAGGCACCCAGCAAAGATGGTCCATGTTTGGCCATATTCTAAGGATGCCAGAAGACACACCAGCACAGAGAGCCTTGAAGTTCGCTCTACTGGGAATCAGCAAATACTGTACAAAGCAAGGAGAGGACGTAATTGCATAAATATGTTAAGCATGCTGCAAGGTGACTGGAAGTACGCTGAATGGACTTGAGGAAGCTAAGGATTTTGGCTGAGGACAAGACACGGTGATCAAAAAACCAGGGTTGTTTGATTTAAATCAAATGATTAAAATCAGTGATTTAAATCATGATTAAAATCAGTCCAAAAAAATCAAAAAAATCATGATGCGATTTTTTTAAAAGTCAGTGTTTTTTTAATAAAATCATCATATTGTATTACTTGCTTTATTTCATCTGTATACACCCAATAACCTTTAAAAACTGTTGTTTTGACCTTGCCTCACAGTTGTTTTATAGGTGTTGCTTCTGTCCCTGATACTATAACCCCATTATCCCCATTTACTGCCCAGACTTTGCTAGATTATCAAAACATTCAGGCTAACTCCTTTCTCTGACTTTGATAAACAATGTATGTAAACTGATGGACATTGATGGATAAAAAAACATAGACAGCACTCGTGTAAGAGAGATCTGGTTTACATGCAGCCAGGTTAAGAAAACACATTGAATCCCACAGTACATATAAGCAAATAGAATGTTTCTTAACTCATCATTTGTTCAAAATAAGTTAAGATGCCTGGAAGAAAGCAAGATCGCATTTGGATGTACTTTGATAAGGATGTTGAGATTGGTAAATCTGGTTGTAAGGCTAAGTGTAAAGAATGTGGCAAATCTATGCAAGGCATAGTAGCACGTATGAAGCAGCATCATAGTGAATGTAAGACTGATACACAAGATACACCAGCAATAACAGTCTCTACGCCTAGGAAGCGCCCTGCCCCAGAGGCAGGGGAGTCATCACCGTTGTGTACGCCTACCAAGAGAACCAAAATCAGTGCAGGTAAGAGAATATAATATTTTGTGAATAAAAATTTAACTGACAAACAGACTGATAATCTGACCGACAGACCACACACTAACTCAGCCTAACTCTTGACCAAGTAATTAAAACTGATTAATAGCTAATCCTTCAGTTACAGTCTATATGTTTTCTACAGTTAAATAATTTTGCAAACAAATACACTGCCTTATTTAAAAATAAATTAAATAAACAAGGCAATCAAAGGGTTACCACCTTAGTTAGTCTATTACTGTGAGATCTTTATAGGACAGCAGTGTTGTTCAAGAGCAGACCCCTTTATTGATTGTGTGAGGTGATAACACCTGTGGTGTTACATAACAGTTAAGCAGTCAGGTAGTTAATTGGCTTAATTTGGACACATTAACCTTATCACTGCATAGTACTGTAATTTTAATCCCAAATTCCTAAAAAGATTTATGTCAGAAAACTATAGTGAGACTCATCTAAAAACTACTAAATATTTTGAAAACAATTTGACTGAAACTTCTTGGTGAGTAAATCACCAACAACTTTCAGTCAAATTGTTTTCACACTATTTAGCAGGTTTTGAGTAATGCAGCTTGAAACTATTCTCAAGTAGCTCAGAGCAGTCAGCCAGTTAACCCTTAGCACACTAATGTCAACATTATCCCACATGTGTCTACCTTTCCTGGCTGAAACAGTAATATTGCTAAATTAATAACTAAAAAAATTTACTTGAATATTTTGAAAACAATTTGACTGAAACTTCTTGGTGAATAAATCACCAACAACTTTGAGTTATATTGTTTTCACACTATTTAGCAGGTTTTGAGTAATGCAGCTTGAAACTATTCTCAAGTAGCTCAGAGCAGTCAGCCAGTTAACCCTTAGCACACTAATGTCAACATTATCCCACATGTGTCTACCTTTCCTGGCTGATACAGTAATATTTTATTTTGCAGGTCTAGACCACTATGTTTTGAGAACATCCCAAATTGAGAAAGACGCCATCGATGAGCAAGTCGGTCGCTACGTGTACGCTACTAACACACCATTCTCTGCAGTCACACATCCAGAGTTCATTAAACTAGTCCAGATGCTGAGACCAGGCTACTGCCCACCAAGTCGGTATGAAGTAGCCGGTAGTTTACTGGACAAGGTTCAGCAGTCACTGCAGGATGAGTGTAAAGAAAGGCTTGAAGGCAAGACAGTCTCCATGTGTTTAGATGGTTGGAGTAATATACATAATGAACCTGTAGTTTGTGTCTCTGTAACCACTTCGGATGGTGATTCCTATCTTACTGAGACTGTGGATACGTCAGGCCACAGTCACACTGCTGAGTACATGAAACAGGTTGCTAGTAGATGTAGTAGTGCTATTAAACATTGCGAAGAACAGTTTAAATGTAACATAGGTAGCATTGTAACTGACAATGCGGCTAACATGCGTAAGATGCGTGAAGAACTGAAGAAAGACCACAAAGACATTATTGCCCATGGATGTTCAGCCCACCTCATGAACCTACTTGCTCATGACATAGAGATCAAGGGTGTTAAGGAACACGTCACACAGATTGTGAAGTACTTTCGCAATACACATTTACCAGCAGCATGGTACAAGGCAGAGGGAGGCAAGCGACTCGTCCTACCACAAGATGTCCGCTGGAATACGCTAGCTGACTGCCTTCAGTGCTACCTGGATAACTGGTCCATCATTTTGAAAGTGTGTGAGGAAAATAGGGATAGTATAGACACAAATGTGGCTAGTAAAGTGCAAAATATTGGGATAAAGAGACAAGCAGAGGACTATTTGAGGCTCCTTAAGCCAATCTCCATTGCCCTGGATATAGTACAGAGTGATAGCTGTTTTCTCAGTGATGCAGTTAGTGTATGGAAGAAGTTGGAAAAAGACTTTGAAGAAGGTGGGGTATCATTAAGCATTATGAAGAAGTTCCACGAACGATGTAAGCAGGCACTCACTCCTGCCCACTATCTCGCCTATATTTTGGATCCGCGTACTGCTGGTAAAGGATTGTCTACCAAGGAAACTGACAGTGTGATGGAGTATGTGTCTGTGTCATCCCCAGACATGATACCTATAATCATGAACTACCGGGCCAGAGCAGATCCATTTAAGGATTACTTGTTTAGTTCATCTGTTCTGGAATCTGTGTCTCCCTTTGCCTGGTGGAAATCTCTATCAGACAGAGTCAGTGACCATGTGCTAAACATGATATATGCAATACTTGGTGCTACTGCCTCTAGTGCAGGTGTTGAGAGAATATTCTCAACTTTTGGTTTTGTGCATTCAAAAGTGAGAAACCGTCTTGGTACTGAGAAAGCTGGCAAGCTTGTTTTTGTTTACAAGTTACTTAACAAATGAATCATCATATACATGTATAACTATATTGATCTGATTTGAAATAAATTAATTAAATTGACTTAAAATTGCATATCTTATCATTAATTAGTAATATAAAAAACATGGTTATAAAAATCTGATTTAAATCAAAAAAATCGATTAAAATAAAAAAAATCCGATTTTTTTGATTTTTATAAAAAAATCATGATTTTTATCAACCCTGCAAAAAACGCAGAAGGACTGATTGCAGCTTTAGGATGTTTCTACTGCTACAGCCGCAGAATACAGTAATCATACATATTTCGTATTGATTAGTTGTCAAATACTTTCATCTGGCTGGTGAGACAACACATACGTGTCTTTGTAGTTACGGTATTACTTTATTAAAATATAACATACGCTAGGACACAGTCACTGGTTCGTTTGTATGGGTGGCCACAATTCACAGTTTGATATTCACGTCGTTGAGTGGGATCAACTATCCTAAATCACAAGTGACCGTGCCCAATGCCAAACCACAACTGACTGCCGACCCATGTCTTCCATTTTTGTAGTCAGAAGCCTTGGTGACAAACAGTCTCACAGGATCCATTCCAATGCATTCATTATACACAATACATATTGATAGATTAAATACTACATTATAAGCGTGGACAGTAAATCTTAGATTATCCTCATATAAAAGACCAGTGTGTATATAATAGACCTTTCTACTTTATCAATCTATCCTGGCCAGTGTGTATATAATAGACCTTTCTACTTTATCAGTCTCTCCTGGCCAGTGTGTATATAATAGACTTTTCTACTTTACCAATCTATCCTGGCCAGTATGTATATAATAGACCTTTCTACTTTATCAACCTATCCTGGCCAGTGTGTATATAATAGACCTTTCTACTTTATCAATCTATCCTGGCCAGTGTGTATATAATAGACCTTTCTACTTTATCAATCTCTCCTGGCCAGTGTGTATATAATAGACCTTTCTACTTTATCAATCTCTCCTGGCCAGTGTGTATATAATAGACCTTTCTACTTTCTCAATCTCTCCTGGCCAGTGTGTATATAATAGACCTTTCTACTTTATCAATCTGTCCTGGCCAGTGTGTATATAATAGACCTTTCTACTTTATCAATCTCTCCTGGCCAGTGTGTATATAATAGACCTTTCTACTTTATCAATCTATCCTGGCCAGTGTGTATATAATAGACCTTTCTACTTTATCAATCTCTCCTGGCCAGTGTGTATATAATAGACCTTTCTAATTTATCAATCTCTCCTGGCCAGTGTGTATATAATAGACCTTTCTACTTTATCAATCTCTCCTGGCCAGTGTGTATATAATAGACCTTTCTACTTTATCAATCTCTCCTGGCCAGTGTGTATATAATAGACCTTTCTACTTTATCAATCTCTCCTGGCCAGTGTGTATATAATAGACCTTTCTACTTTACCAATCTATCCTGGCCAGTATGTATATAATAGACCTTTCTACTTTATCAACCTATCCTGGCCAGTGTGTATATAATATACCTTTCTACTTTATCAATCTATCCTGGCCAGTGTGTATATAATAGACCTTTCTACTTTATCAATCTCTCCTGGCCAGTGTGTATATAATAGACCTTTCTACTTTATCAATCTCTCCTGGCCAGTGTGTATATAATAGACCTTTCTACTTTATCAATCTCTCCTGGCCAGTGTGTATATAATAGACCTTTCTACTTTATCAATCTGTCCTGGCCAGTGTGTATATAATAGACCTTTCTACTTTATCAATCTCTCCTGGCCAGTGTGTATATAATAGACCTTTCTACTTTATCAATCTATCCTGGCCAGTGTGTATATAATAGACCTTTCTACTTTATCAATCTCTCCTGGCCAGTGTGTATATAATAGACCTTTCTAATTTATCAATCTCTCCTGGCCAGTGTGTATATAATAGACCTTTCTACTTTATCAATCTATCCTGGCCAGTGTGTATATAATAGACCTTTCTACTTTATCAATCTATCCTATGATGTCATAATCAACTACGGCATGTGTAGAATGACATCATGATGAATGACATCATGAATGATGTCGATAAATACATCATGAAAACATATTTGAAGACGGACTACGCGTTGTTGTGCGAATTGTATGTCTACGATTTAAAAAATATTCTGTTGAATATTTTGAAACTATTGACTGTGCCCTGTTCCTGCCATAGTCAGCAACAGCACCAAGTCAAATTAGTTACAAAATATTCAACAGCTTACCTGTATAGTTTTCAGGAAATTGATAGTTAGGGCATTTGGGGATCCATCAATCCCAACACGGCGAAGTGTTGGTGAAGCTTAGCTAAATGTGGGCAGGGCATAGCTAAAACTGGAAAGGTCCATGCTTAGTAATACTAAGTTAGTAGTGTGTGTAAGTCATTGATGGTGTGTGTCACTGTTGATATATGTGACTTCACTCATGCGTTTATCCGTGGGTGTGACTTGTTCGTTTCTTTTAGCATGTGATGTGACTGTCCTGTGTGTGCATGCTTCGGGTGGTCTCCTCTATGGGCGTGTTGTATGGCCATTTCTCTCTTGGCGTTTGCTGTATATTTCCCGTGTCCTGGTGCGCATGTGGTATGTCTTTTGTATGAATCGTGCGGTCCGTCATGTGTTCTTGTGTGTATGCGTGTTTTCACATCAAGAGTATACTTACCTCCCTAATACTTTTGATATTGCTAAATATCGGCTTTCACTCAATAAAACACTCAGATTAAAAACAGTTAGGTGCCCCTACTGGGCAGGGAGTCAGAGGTAGTCCGGCGGATGCTCGCCCCACCACCGCGCATGCGCCGACTACTACTTCCTCTTTGCTCATTTATTGGCAAAGGGTTACATGCGGTTTTGTGTTCTCTATACTTTTCTGCGCGTTACCTTGTTTTTTACTCACATTTGACGATTCTTGTACGTTGGAAGCATGTCGGAAAGGGAGGATTCGCCTTTAGAAGGAGCGGGATCTCTTTATCAGGTGAATTCTTTGATATGCTAGCGTGTTTTGTCCCGGTTTAATGTATTTCCGGGACTCGCGCTTACCGTGATTAGCGCCTGTTTATGTTGGTTTTTTACAACATGGTGCTTCATAAGTCTCATTTCTCTTTGTGTTTTGTCCACAGGTATCACATAGACGCTTTGATGGACTTCTCGGCACAAGAGGATATGTTTTCTCTCCACCACGGTTCCATTTCCTACTAATACTGTTAGGTTATCTAACCAAAAAAAAAAAAAAAAATCTATGTTCAGTGAGTTGGAGGCCTGTTATAAAGGTCTTCTCACTTTGCCCTCTTGCTCCAATTCCTTCCCCTTAGGTGGAGAGAATGTAGAGGCGTACTATGGTGGAGTTCTCCGGTTCATCACGTTGGATGGTTTGTCTATACAAGGGTCAGGTATCTAATTATTGATAAACAAAAGGGGAGATAATTTCCTTTTTTGCCAATGCTAGAATTGGAAGGAGTTATCTCTGTATATCTGATTGTTGTGTACTCGAAATGCCAATTCAACGGGAATGTTCCGGTTACTTATACAATTCGTTCTTGCACTTGGTGCTTGTTGCGGATCGATTAATTTGGTCACGAGAGTGATGACGTCATAATCGGCCTTGGCCTTTTATTAACAATTAACGTTTTGTCCATGGCTGGTTCTTCTTGATTTCCGATCTTGATGATCCTGTCCCTCTCTTTTTAGTTGGTTTTGAGTTCGCTAACCTTAACTATCTTGCTCATTGTCCCTGTCCTTTGTCCTGTTTCAGAGACCTGGTTGCCCATCCTGCGGGAGGTTTCTTAAAAGCCGCTTCGTTCCGCACTTGTGCTTCAGCTGCAGTCCCTGTGGACCGTTGCTGAAGTGCGACGTATGTAAGCAGTGGGGGGGCGACTTAATGTCTGATTTTCTCGCATTGCAGGCAAGGGAGAAGGTGATGGAGGAAGAGAGGAAGAAGAAGGAGAAAGTTTGTAAGAAGGGTAAGAAGAAGGCCTCATCCGCGGTGGATATGGAGGCCTTCAGGTCCGAAATGTTGCAAGAGATGCAGAGGACAATAAAGGATCTGGTCCCAGAGTTGCTTCGCGGCATGCTCCCTGGGCCAGCTCCTTTGTTGTCCTCGGCATCTGCTTACGAGCAGGTGATCCCCGCCTCTGAATCCGGTCTCTTTAGGTCCGGTCCGGTTGTGGATTCAGAGGTGGCCCCTTTGTTGGGGGCAGTCCAAGGCCCTGGCAGCAGGCATGGCGCCGCGCCGAGGGGCCGTGGACAACGGTTGTTGCTGGGACCCGCGGTCTGCTCATCAGACCCCGGGTATCCGCGCGCCGAAGGTGTCAAAGCCTCCTATGGCACCTTTCCTGGCCAGTCCGGGTTAGCTCTCTTTGCTGACCCGGAGTCTAATCTTTCTGGCCAGGAAGAAGAGGATCTCCTGCTGGGGTCGCCTTCTGAGGACGTGGCCATGGAATACGACGTCTGTGCACCCCTCGCGGGGAATGCAGGCGACGTGTTCCATGGTTCTACTCACGCAGGAGTAGATTTCACGGTCCAGAGGGTGTCCCCGGGCGGTGCTGTTGACCACGGATACCGCATACCTCGGCTTGCCGATGGTATTGCTGGTGCTGGTCAGACCCGTGGTAGAGCGGTGTTTACCCCACGCTCTGCCACGGCGCCTGCTCCTGGTCAAGCCGCGGAATTTAGCATGCCTGCTCTCTCGGGCCCGCATGCTTTTCCAGGCTTGCCAGGGGTATCAGCTTACCCGCCGTCGACGTCAACTGCGAGTGCTCTGGAGGAAGACGAAGGCCCTCGTCTAGTAGAGCGCTCGCAGTTAGCCACGGAGGAGGATTGGTCGGACGCTTGCCAGTGGCTGGTAAGTGTTCGGCCCGATCTACCCGTGGAGCTGCCGGCTAGCCAGCGTGACCATAGGCCGTGGTTAGCTGGTAGGCCGGCGGCTACCGCTATGCCATCTCTGCCGCTGGCTGAGCATGTCGTGGACATGTTCGAAGCGGCGGAGGCGTCCATTAAGGTGAATGGACGTCTCGCGAAGGCCCCTCGCGAGGTGGCGAAGCGGTGCCGCATCGTGCCCCTGGATTACCAGCGGTACGGTGTGGTGCCGAAGCCAAGCGTTGATGATCGCGCGGCTTTGGGCGAAGATGCGCGGCCGGGCTCCCGTTCTGACACGGGAGTCTTGTGCTCGAACGCGTTGCGTTCGGCGAATGCCGCGCTGCGTGATGCGGAGGAGAGTGGGAGGGCGTCGATTGCCGCTCTGTCCCACGTCTCCCAGCTGCTACAGGGGGTGGTAGCGGCCTCCGCATCACGCCAACCAAGCCCGGTAACAGTCCAGAGAGCCATCCAGGATGGTATCAACCTGGCTTTGGACTGTTTGACGCGGGCGGTGACCAGAAGTGTCCGGGCGAGGCGCACGTTTGCGCTTGACAATCTGTGCCCGTCCCAGGACCTGTATAATAGGCTGCTGCGGACGCCTATGACAGGTCCTGGTCTCTTTGGAGGTGAGGGATGCAGGCACCTCCAGGAGACGGTCACTCTGGTTAATAACCAGAGGGCGCTGCGGGAACAATTTGAGGTGCTCCGGCGGGAGCGTGTTCGCGCGGCACCCCCTGCGTATCGTCCTCTGCAGGCTCGAGGTGGTGCTGGCCAGGTCAGAGGCCAGCCACCGTCGCAACGTAGGCCTAGGCCACGGGCGATTCGGCCAGCAGCGAGGGGGGCGCAGGCTCCCCAGCCGCACCCAGCCAGACAGCCGCCCGCGCACCGTGGTGCGCGCGGCGCTGGGCGGGGCGCGCGGGGATCTGGTCGCGGTAATCGGGCCTGATGGCCTGGTTACCGCGGTGGGAACCACTCCGGTGTTTCAGGCCGAGAGAACAGTGCCACTCTGGCCCTCCTTATGTCCACCTCTATCCCTAGGTGGACCGGTGGGCGGCCGTTTGGCCGCCCACTTGCCAGAGTGGAAGCGGTTGACTCAGGACTGTTTAGTCTTGCGATGGCTTTCGGTCGGGTATCGTCCCGACTGGGTGACAGGCCCGCCATCGCGACTGTCTCTCGCGCCGATCTGGACTCCCATTCCACGGGATCCGGATCAGAGGTTGTGTATAGAGGAGGAAATAAATTCCCTCATACTAAAAGAAGCCATTCAGCCGGCACAGAGGTGCCCGGGCTTCTATTCAACCCTGTTCTTAGTAACAAAAAAGACCGGAGGGTGGAGGCCGATTCTCAACCTCAAGCCGTTGAACAAGTTCATCGAGACGCCCAGTTTCAAGATGGAGACTGTGCGCTCGGTGTTGGCGGGGTTAGAGCGAGGAATGTGGACAGCGTCGATAGATTTGAAGGATGCTTATTTCCACATTCCCATAGAGAGGAGTTTCCGTCGCTTCCTGAGATTTGCATTTCAGGGCCGGCGGTGGGAATTCAGGGTGTTACCCTTCGGAATTTCCACGGCTCCTCGGGTCTTCACCCGTGTGGTTCTCGCGATCACTGCATACCTCCGCAGGAGAAGCATAGCAGTCCACACGTACATAGACGACTGGCTGTTGAAAGCACACACCCGGGAATCGTTGTCAGCCAATCTGGAGATTGTTTTGAAAACTCTCTCGGACTTGGGCTGGGTGATCAATTTCCCGAAATCAGAGCTAACTCCATCCCAGAAGTTTGTTTACCTGGGCATGTTCTTCGATCTGGAGACGGGGTATGTGTACCCCACTCAGGAGAGGGTTCAAATACTCATCTCGGTAATTCAGTCGGTGTGCGACAGTCGTCATGTCCTGGCACGGGTTTACTTGAGAATGCTGGGCTTGATGGTTTCTTTGGAACCAGTCATTCCGCAGGCCGCCTTGCGCAGGCGCCCGATCCAGTTGTTTCTCATGACACAGTGGACCCAGAGTTCAGGTTCGCTGGACTCGAACGTGTCGGTGTTGGCGCCTCTGATTCACCACCTGCAATGGTGGTTGAATACAGAGAATCTCTTGCCGGGGGTTTTGCTAACCCCTCCCCACCCTCAGGTGACTGTGTATACAGATGCATCGATGGAGGGGTGGGGAGCTTGTCTGGAAGAGTCCACAGTATCAGGGCTTTGGGATCTGGATCAGTCCAAGGAACATATCAATCTACTAGAGCTAAGAGCAGTAGTCCTGGGCCTGGAACATTTCTTAAAGAATGTTCAGGGCAAGATTGTTCTCATTCGTTCAGACAACTCGACAGTAGTGACTTACATAAACCGCCAGGGCGGAACGAAGTCGCCCAGTCTCTGTATGATGACATGGAAACTGCTTTGTTGGTGCCTGGATCATGGGATCACCTTGAAAGCAGTTCATATTCCGGGGAGGTTAAATCTGCTAGCAGACTCATTGAGCCGAAGGATGAGTGTTTTACCCACGGAATGGCAACTAAATCAATGTGTGGCGGATCGTCTGTTCGACCATTGGGGGAAACCCAACATAGATTTGTTCGCAATGAAGAAGAATGCGAAGATGACGACGTACGTCTCTTCGATTCCAGACCCAAGCGCTTTCGCAACAGATGCGTTAGCTATCAGCTGGGAGGGAATGTATGCATACGCATTCCCCCCAGCAATCCTGATTCCAAAGGTGCTTCAGAAAATCAGGCAGCAGGAGTGCCAAGTGCTTCTGATCGCCCCGGATTGGCCAAGCCGATCGTGGTATACGGATCTGCTGGACCTTCTGGTCTGCAATCCGGTTCCGCTGCCTCTGATGGACAACCTTATCTTCCAGGGCAAGGCCCTTCACGACAATCCGTCAATGTTCCGATTGACTGCGTGGATGTTGTCAAGGAATCTAGAATTAAGGAGGGCTTTTCTGAGCAAGCGGCCATGTTTATGGCCAAAGCCAGGAGGGGGTCAACCTCCAGAGCATATAATTATAAAATCAACAGATTTGCAGAGTGGTGCTCAAAAAGATGTATTGATCCAATGGAATCATCTATTCAGGTAGTGGCTGATTTCCTCTGTCACCTATATGATGCCTATAGCCTCAAGCCTAACTCTATTGCTGGTTATAAGTCAGCTTTAATGACTGTTATTCCTTGCTTGGCTAATAGGGGGAGTGATGAAGTAAGTACATTAAATGTATTAATTAAAGGCATGGGCAATCTAAGACCAAGGAATCCTCCACTGATTCCGTCTTGGAGTTTATCACTGGTGCTCCAGGTACTAGGTGATAAGCCTTTTGAACCACTTAGTTCCATTTCTATGAAAATGTTAACTCTTAAAACTGTATTTTTAATTGCTGCGGCCTCGGCGAGGCGTAGGAGTGAAATTCACGCCTTATCAGCCGAGGTTGACCGTTTTGTGGTTACAGGGGAAGGCCTTAAGCTTCTACCTAGGATTAATTTCTTGTCTAAAAATCAGTCATTGAAATATCCAGGTCAACCTATTTTTTTGCCATCTTTAACTAGATATGATCCTAATTCTAAAGTATGGTGCCCCGTACGGGCGCTGCTTCGGTACAAACAGTGTACTTCGGAGTGGCGTACCGACCAGTCAGCGTTATGGTTGTCATATATTGAACCCCATGGTAGGGCGTCTAAGGACACCATTTCTAGGTGGATTGTGGAATGTATTCAATTTTGTCACAAATCCGCCACCGGGCGACAGGTTGATGTGGCCAAGGCTCACAGTGTCCGCGGTGTCGTGGCATCCACTGCCCTGTTTAGTGGGGTTCCTGTGGATGATATTATGTCAGTGGCTCAGTGGCACTGTGAGTCAAGTTTTACAGACCATTACCTCCGTGACACCTCTAACCCTCTCGCCTTGTCGATTTTGAAACAATAACCGCTTTATGTTTGTGAAGAGTGCCTCCGCATTGCTTATATACTTCGCCATTCAGCGACGGTGACAACCACTTGTCGGGACTGTATCATCCTTCTCTACTGGATTCATGATGACAGCTTCCTAGTACAACAAGGTCAGTCTTGTTCATGTGTTGTTCATTGTTTTGTATTGTCACGTTACCCAGTGTTATTAATATGGTGATGGTTTATGTGGGTTGTGGTTCTTTAGTGAGAGTATACGAAAATGGAGCCTTTTCGTCTCTGTCCTATAGTACTTAGCACTAGTACGAAGAGAGCGTGTAGGACATTGAGGTCATTTAATCTTCCTCCCAAGGGAGGGGGGGGAGCGCATATGACAAATCGGTCATCTCTCAGGCATCGGTTGTGTTATCCGATGGTTTATCAAATCCTGACTGTGTTTTCGCACAGTTTCAGACGTCATAAGTGCCTTAAACGCTTGAAAGCGTATAGGGAAGAGCTGGTCTTTTGACCTCGCCTCCCTCCCGCCAGATTCACTTTCGAATTCTGGCAATATCAAAAGTATTAGGGAGGTAAGTATACTCTTGATGTGAAATAAACGAAATCTAGGATTTCTTTTTTCACGAGAGAGTTGATACTTACCTCCCTAGATACTGACCCGGCCTCTCCGCCCCACAGAGGCTCGGTCTTCAGGCTCTTGGTAGTTGCATGTGTTAGCCAATAAATGAGCCAGAGGAAGTAGTAGTCGGCGCATGCGCGGTGGTGGGGCGAGCATCCGCCGGACTACCTCTGACTCCCTGCCCAGTAGGGGCACCTAACTGTTTTTAATCTGAGTGTTTTATTGAGTGAAAGCCGATATTTAGCAATATCAAAAGTATTAGGGAGATAAGTATCAACTCTCTCGTGAAAAAAGAAATCCTAGATTTCGTTTAGTGTGTGTGCATGTATGTGTGTGTATGTGTGCATGCGTCCATACGTACGGGTGTGTGGGTGGGTGAGTGGGTGGGTGTGTAGTAGTAGTAGTAGTTGATTCTATGCAATATGCATATATTATGTTATTTTCCCTTAGGTTATATTATATTCGGAAATGATATCGACTACTCTGTTGACTACAAGTCTGATGAGTTTGATGTTAAGGAACCATTCTTCTCACTGTCCAAAGGCGAGAACAACACAGTGCAGGTGTCATTAGCTAATGGTAAAATGTTATAGATATTTGTAATATACAGGCGGTCAGGCAGGCAGGTAGGCAGGCAGGCAGGCAGGCAGATCAATTTTTTATTACACTCATCATACAAATGATATATGAGGTGTATCTTTAAACAGGTTTGGCAGTGGTGATGTATTTACAATACATTGCAATTTATACATCTTACATAATCTTATTTGATGGTATGTCATACTCTGGCAAATTTTACCAGTGAGTGACAGCACCCAGTCAAATTAGTTTCAAAATATTCAACAGCTTGCATGTATATTTTTCAGGAAATTAAGATTCAGAGAGTGCATGGTTCTGTTGATACCACCAGTGTCAAAGTGTGAGCGGAGCTTAGCTAGAGATGGGTGGGACATAGCTAAACAATAGCTAGTTCAGTAATTGTTAGATAAGTTACTGTAATTGAGCTTTCTAGTTTTAGCTATGCCCCGCCAATCTCTAGCTAAACTCCACCCACGCTTCGCCCGTGTTATGATCGATATGCCTGAACTCCTTGACTATCAATTTCCAGAAAATTATGCAGGTAAACTTGAATATTTTGAAACTAAATTTGACTTGGTGCTGTTGCTGCCTATAGCAGCAACAGCGCCCAGTCAAATTAGTTTCAAAATATTCAACAGCATCTTTATTGTATCACTAACTAAACTATGCCCACATTTTTGCATGTTGGAATCAATTTATATGCTATGAATCCTGAATTCCTAGAATCTCAAGCTCACGGTAACTATGCAGGTAAGCTGTTGAGTATTTTGAAAATAATCAGTTTTAAAAATATTCAACAGAATATTTATTAAATAGTAATGTCACTCGATGGAATAATAAGTTAATTAAATTATTCGTGAAGTTATATATAACATCAGCTAATAGTCTAATTGATGGATCCCTCAATTAGACGACTATGACGTCAAATACGTGAGTGACAAGTCGGGTTCCTCCAGTAGCATCAGGATATTCAAGAGACTACTTATTATTTAATTGTAAATACATTTTTTTGGGACGTGTTTAACAGGTGAAAGACCAGGGAAAAATGACCACGCTTTCCCACATACCTTGTTATTGCTTTTTTAGGCATCTCTCTAACTATCTCCATTAAGGTGAAAATGTTGTCACTAACGGTATCCGTGCCGGCAGACCTCAGCGATAACTACGATACTAAAGGGCTTCTAGGCGTGGTCGATGGAGACATGGGCAATGATTTCAAGTCCCAAGATGGAAAGATAATTGCTATTAATTCGACGGAACGTGATATCTTTGGCTTTGGCCAGACATGTAAGTATTAGAAAAAGTCTACACGTGATAGTAGCAGATGAAGCAACAGCGGTAGCGGTAGTAGTAGTAGTAGTAGGAGCAGCAGCAGCAGTAGTATTGGTAGTAGCAGCAGCAGTAGATATATATGTGATTCTATGTGATAGCTGCTCTATGAATAAGGGGTTCAATGAGAGATTTAGACATAACGTGTGTCAAAAACACTTATAGTAACAGATTTGCCCTCTAAAGTGCGAGATTAGCCTGTTTTGAATTGGTGTGAGACTGTTTTGAATTGGTGTGAGACTGTTTTGAATTGGTGTGAGACTGTTTTGGTGGAAGCACGAATATGTGGTTGTACCTCTTCCAAAGATGTGCAGCATCTCCGGCCTTGTAGCATCTCCGGCCTTGTAGCATCTCCGGCCTTGTAACATCTCCGGCCTTGCAGCATCTCCAGCCTTGTAGTCTCATTTGTGTTAAAGTTTTTCATTGCCCTTATTATTCAAAGACACATCTTCAGATTTCAATAAAACTTAACAGAGGTGTTTTCTCCATTGCAATGATACATTTTCGCACTATAAATATTTGGAATTGTTTCTATTTTTCAGTGTTTTGAAATGTATTTCTTATTAATCAACTTAATCAAACTCTTCGTATTTCAATGAAACTTAAAATAGACGCAAACTACATGATTCCCAGTATAAATTTTGGAAGTTTACAATTTTCTGACCGTTTTGTACTTTGGGATATTTTGGGGGTGTTAAAGCTTTGGTTTTCATTGACCTTAGTAGCCTAATAAACAAGGCCTGTTTAGATAAAATGAAATAAAAAGAGCCTAAGCCACCAACAACTTTCAGTCAAATTGTTTTCAAAATATTCAGCGAGTCAAGAGTTTTTGGTCATTGAAATTGTTGTCTGGTGGCTTGCAACAGCGAGACAGATATGTAGAGATGGGATCAACATTATTTGAAGTATACATTCTGGGAATTTCTCTAATCTTTTCACGGTTTTGAAGACTTAGAGAATATCTGTGTGATCAGAAGTGTTGAGGCCCAAAGTATTATGGCCAAAAAGCCTTTTAGAAATTATATTTCAAAGGATAGCTACTTAGCTGAAAATACTTCCACCATTTTACTATGATTTAATAATTAACCCATAGGGCCGAGACATATCAGAGGTTAGTGGTCTTGTTTCACATCATGAGAACATACTTACTCCCTAACACTTGATATACTAGTATATCGGCTCTAAGTTCGGTAATTACGTGCCCCTAATGGGCAGGGGGATGTACTCAGTCATGCCCATGACAGACCCCACCTACTGTGCATGCGCATACTGGTACTTCCGTTTTCTAATATATTGGCTGACGAGCTACATGTGGAAAACATTTCCAGTCTCTTTTTTGAGAATTTTCAGTAGTTTAAACCATCTTTTCTCACTATGACGGATAATAAAGCATCAGAGGAGTCCTCCTCGTCATCCGCTAAGATGATATTGTTCCATATATTAATTAAGACTTGTAACTTGTTACCGGTTTTCGTTCGTGACCGATTTGGCGTTAACACGATTTCAGGTGCTGGGAATCCATGTTATTAATCCCTTGTGCTTTGTGTCGACAGGTTCGACTTATGGATGGAATAAGGGTTCTCTCGAGTTTGTTCTTTTATTTAAAACTAAAAAAAATAAGTAACAAAGTTTACAAACTATAATACTCATTGTCTTCATATGCCTTCCTTTCAGAAGTCATGTCCATCTTGTTGCAAGTCCATGAGGGCTAGATTCTTCCCCCACCCTTGCCCATCTTGTACTATTTGTAGGCTGTCCAACAAATGTGCCATTTGTAAAGAGTGCGGCGGAATCTAACCCCTGAATTCTTTGCATTGCAGGCATAGCTGATGGTTGAGGATGGCAAGAAGGCGATGAAGGAGGGTAAGAAGAAGGCCTCTGAGAAGGGTGAGCTCGAGGCCTACAAGGTTGAGTTAGTGAGTGAGATGTGCAGGACTTTGAAAGATCTGATGCCTGACATGCTTCGCGGCATGTTGCCGGGCACAGGTGTTTCAACTTCCTGCGCATCGACCTCAGTGCAGGTAGCCCCCGTCCCTGGATCATGCCCTACTAAGTCGGACAAAGTTTTCAGTGATCCAGGGGTGACCGTTGTGGACCCAGGCTTGATGTTCACATCGCCTTGTGATCCAGCGGTGCGAGCAGCATCAGGCGGGACCCGACCAGCGGGCCTGACCTCGATCACTCACGGAGTTCCCTCATCATCTGCCCTCGGGTATTCTCCTGGTCAGTCTAGGTTAGTGTTTCTTGCTAAACCAGAGTCTAACTTTCCTGACAAGGAAGATGATGACGACTACCTGCTCGACCCACAGGATGGTCATGAAGAAATGGATGCGAGCGTCTACACTCCTCTCATAGGGAGTGCGGCTGCTTGCACCTATGGTTCTGTTCCCTCGGGAGCAGGTTTCATGATTCAGCCTGTGGGCCGAATTGGAGCCGACGGCCGCCCGTATAAGATATCATGCCTAGACGTGGAATCTCATATGGACAATCCAGGCCGCGCTAGTGTACTTTATGGCCGACACACGAGCGCGGCCTCGGTGCTCGGCCAGCCTGTGGAGAAGGTCATGCGAGCACTCGCAGGCCCGTATGCATTCCCTGGGCAGCCGGGTTCGTCTATAGCCTCCTCCACGGCCCTACCTGCGAATGCCATTGAAGATGACGAGGGCCCGCTGCTCATCAGCAATTCGCAGGTAGCTACGGACGAAGACTGGTCTGACGCGTGCACGTGGCTCCTCGCAGTCAGACCAGAGCTCTCCTTGGACGAAATGGCCGCCAGTAACCCTCGGGCATCGTTACAGGCAAAGCCGTTGGCTAAACGACTCGGTCTCTGCCGTATGCTGAACATATCTTAGATATGTTCACGGCGGCAGAGGAGGCCCTCCGCGAGGTTGTTAGGCGATGTCGAGTTACTGCTAGTCAGTATGCTTGATATGGCCTTCTGGGAGAAGATACGTGGCTGGGATCCCGTGCTGACATGGGAGCGCTGTGCTCGGGCGCTATGCACTCGGCTAATGCCGCCTTGCGTGACACCGAGGAGAGCTCACGAGCAGCGATCAGTGTGCTGTCTCACATGTCTCAGCTGCTATCTGGGGAAGTAGCAGCCTCAGTGCACCAACAGCCTAGTCCGGTGACAGTGCAGCGAGCCATCCAGGATGGGATCAACCTGGCATTGGACTATCTGACTAAGTCAGTCACCAAATCGCTGAGGACGGGGCACACTTTTGCCTTAGACAATTTGTGCCCGTCCCAGGAGCACAAGTCGCGCTTGTTGCAAGCGCCGATGGCGGGCCCTGGTCTTTTTGGAGGTGAGGGTTATCGGCACCTTCAAGAGACAGTTAATTTGGTGAACAACCAGAGGGTGCTGCGTGCACAGTTTGAAGTGCTGCGCAGAGAACACGTGCATGTTCAGCCCTCGGCTGCTCGACAGCAGTATGCTCGTGGCGGTGCTGGCATTGTCAGAGGCCAGCAGGCCGGCCGGGTTCAGGGACCGCGTTGGCCGCACCAGCAGCAGCGTGCTGCTGTACGTCAGCCAGCGCCTCAAGCGCAGCTAGCCAGACAGCAGCCCACGCACCGAGGTGCACATGGCGCTGGTTGTGGCACCCGAGGAGCGGCGCGTGGTAACCAGGCCTTGTGGGCCAAAAGAATTTTCGGTTACCACAGGTACCACTCTGGTGGTGTCACACATACCAGAGACACTCCCACTTAAAAAATTCAGGGGGGGGGGGTGGGGGGGCGGGTGGAGACCAATACACCGAGTTTCAAAATGGAAACAATAAGATCAGTGTTGTTGGGGTTAGAGAAGGAGATGTAGACAGCATCAATAGATCTCAAAGATGCTTATTTCCACATTCCAATTGCAAGGAGTTTTCATCAGTTCCTGAGATTTGCTTTTCAGGGACGCCAATGGGAATTCAAAGTTCTTCCATTCGGCATCTCGACGGCTCTAAGAGTCTTCGCTCGAGTGGTACTCGCTATCACAGCATACCTCCGCAGGAGAAATATAGCAGTCCACACTTACATAGACGTCTGGTTGCTAAAAGCACACAACCCAGAAAGTTTGACATCAAATCTGGAGATAGTAGTGAAAACTGTCACAGATTTAGGCTGGATAATCAACTTTCAGAAATCAAAGCTGACTCCATCCCAGAAGTTAGTTTACCTGGGTATGTTCTTCGATCTGGAGATAGGATATGTTTATCCATCCCAGGAGAGAGTGGAGAAACTCCTCTCGTGCATTCAATTGGTTTGCAGCAGTCGTTATATTCTAGCACGAGTCTATCTGAGAATGCTGGGTCTGATGGTTTCAATGGAACTGGTCATTCCTCAGGTGGCCTGGCGCAGGCGGCCGATTCAGTTGTTTCTCATGACTCAGTGGACGTAGAGTTCAGGTTCACTGGACTCGCGCATTCAAGTGTTGGACCCTCTCATTCATCACCTTCATTGGTGGATGGAGAGAGGGAATCTCCTGGTGGGGGTCATGCTGACCCCTCCCCACCCTCAAGTTTACGGATGTATCAATGGAGGCATGGGGAGCTTGCCTGGAAGAAGCCACAATATCAGGGTTTGGAATCTGGATCAGTCAAAGGAACATATCAACATGCTAAAATTACGGGCTGTAATTCTAGCCCTGGAACATTTCTTGAAGGAAGTGGAGGGAAAATTTGTAATGATATGTTCAGACAACTCAACAGTAGTGAGTTACATAAACCGCTACGGCGGAGCGAAGTTGCCCAGTCTCTGTATGATGACATGGAAGCTGCTTTGCTGGTGCATGGATCATATGATCACCTTGAAAGCAGTTCATATTCCGGGAAGGTTGAATCTGTTAGCAGACTCATTGAGCCGAAGGATGAGCACGGAATGGCAACTAGATCAATGTGCGGCGGATCATCTGTTCAATCATTGGGGAAAGCCAACATAGATTTATTCGCAAGGAAGAAGATGTACGTTTTTCCGATTCCAGATCCAAGCGCTATCGCAATAGATGCACTAGCTATCAGTTGGAACGGAATGTATGCATACGCATACCCTCCAACAATCCTGATTCCAAGGATTCTTCAGAATATCAAGCAGGACGAATGCCAAGTACTTCTGATCGCCCCAAATTATCCAAGCCGATCATGGTATACGGATCTGCTGGACCTTCTGGTGGTCTGCAATCCGGTTCCTCTGCCTCTGATGGACAATGTTATCTTCCAGTGCAAGACCCTTCACAACAATCCGTCAATGTTTCAATTGACTGCATGGATGTTGTCAAAAAATCCGCGATTGAGCAAGGCTGTTCTGAGCAAGCAGCCAGTTTTATGGCCAGAGCCAGAAGGGGTCAACCTCCAGAGCATATAGTTATAAAATCAACAAATTTGCAGAATGCTGGTCAAAGGGATGTATCAATCTAATGGATGCATCTATTCAGGTAGGAGCTGATTTTCTCTGTCACCTGTATGATGCCTATAGTCTTAAGCCTAATTCTATTGCTGGATACAAATCAGCATTAATGACTGTTATCCCTTGCTTAGCAAAGAGGGGAAGTGATGAAGTAAGTGTTTTAAATACTCTTATTAAAGGTATGGGCAATCTCAGACCGAGAAATCCTCCACTGACACCGTCATGGAGTCTTTCTCTGGTTCTTCAAGTTTTGAGTGATAAACCTTTTGAACCACTTATTGCTAGTTCTGTTAAATTATTGACACTTAAAGCTGTATTTTTAGTTGCGGCAGCATCAGCCAGATGCAGGAGTGAAATTCATGCCTTGTCTGCTAAGCCTGACCGTTTTATAGTTACAGGTGAAGACCTTAATCTTCTACCAAGATTGAATTTCTTGGCTAAGAATCAATCTTTAAAATATCCGGGTCAACCTATTATTTTACCTGCCTTAACCAGATATGATCCTGGTGCTAAAGTATGGTGTCCTGTCTGTGCTTTAAATAAGTACAAGAGAAGAACTCAGGTTTGGTGGACTGACCCATGCTCCCTATGGTTGTAATATATTGAACCCCATGGTAGGGCGTCAAAAGACACTATTTCCAGATGGATAGTAGAATGTATTCAATTCTGTCACAAGTCAGCCACTGGAATTCAAGTAGATAGAGCCAAGGCTCATAGTGTCCGTGGTGTGGTAACTTCCACGGCATTATTTAATGGTGCTTTTATTGAAGACATTATGTCAGTGGCACTGTGAGTCAAGTTTTACTGATCATTATCTCTGTGACACTTCTAACCCGCTCGCTGTCTCAGTCTTCAGAAAATAATTAAATGTAGAGGTCTCTATTTTTAATTAGATTTCCTCCTCTGCTATTTACAAATATCACATTTGTTGGTAGGGTATCCCTACTATTATATGGTACCATTCTCTTCATCCGGTGGGGGAAGAGATGAGTTCCGCACCCAAGACATCAGAGGTCAATATATATGACCATTTTGTTTTTTTGTCTTCGTGATGGTGTCATATTTTTTATTTTTAATGTGGTGATGTCTTTTAATTGTGGTTCTTTCAGAGTTTTTTCGAAAATGAAGCAATTCTTTTTCCAATGTCTAGTAATACTTTTCATCAAGTATTAGAGATCGTGCTAGTCATTTAGAGCAGCGTTTTTTCCTAACCTTCTTCAGAAATAGGGGGGAGGGGGCGGAGCGCATTTGCCTTTTGATGAATCTCTTCATTGGTCGATTATCCGATGTAAAATTCTGTTCCTGGTTGTGTTTCAGACACAATTTCAAATGTTTTTTAAATCTCTTGAACATTCAAAGAGCTAGTCTCTTCGAGGGTGTGCTGGTTTTCAGGACCTTGCCTCCCTCCGGCCAAATTTGCTTTCAAATTCTGCTTTTATCAAGAGGTAAGTATATCCTCATGATGTGAAAAAAGAAAATTTACCAAATTTCGTTTTCACTTCAAGAGTATACTTACCTCCCTAATACTTTTGATATATTGCTAAATATTGGCTTTCACTCAATAAACACTCAGATTTAAAACAGTTAGGTGCCCCTACTGGGCAGGGAGTCAGAGCGTAGTCTGGCGGATGCCAGCCCCACCACCGCGCATGCGCAGACTAGCACTTCCTCTTTGCTAGATTATTGGCAGAGAGATCACACATGTCTTTTTGTGCAAAAGCTTTTTCTTATTCTTAAACTGTTTAAGTGGTGTTATTTTGGAGTGATAGTCACTTTTTTGGATGGCAGGAAGGAACACTTCGCCAAAGGAGGACTTAGGACCTTTAAATCAGGTGACTTCTAGTAAAATTAGCGAGTTTTCTTCCCGGTGTATTGTGTTTCCGGGACTCGCGTTTACCGTGATAAGCGCCTTGGTTAGTTGGTTTATGTCAACTCGGTGCTGCCTAAGGCTAATTTCTCTTTCTGTTTATGTCCACAGGTCTGTATGACGCTAGGTGGTGACATCACAGCAGCAGAGAGTTAGTTTTCTCTCCACCATGGTTCCATTTCCTACTAATACTGTTAGGTTATCTAACCAAATGAAAATTATGTCCAGTGAGTTGGAGGCCTAGTATAAAGGTCTTCTCACTTTGCCCTCTTGATCCAATTCCTTCCCCATGAGGTGGAGAGAGTTAAGAGGCGTGCAGATGGTGAAGTTCTCCGGTTCGTCACGTTGGATGGTTTGTCTATACAAAGCGTCAGGTATCTAGTTATTGATAATGTTAATTATAGTAAACAAGCAAAGGGAGATAATTAACATTTTTGCCAGAAAAGAGTTATCTATATGTATCTGATGGTTGTGTAGTCGACGTATCCATTCAGCATACAATTCGTCCTTGCACTTGGATGTTTTGTTGGGATCGAATTTTTTCCTGTCACGGGATTAATGACGTCATAATCAGCCTGGCTATGTATTTATCAGCAATTCAAGTCGCTATGCTGGTTTCTGATGTATATTGATCTTTATGATCGTTTTCCTTCTCTTTGAGTTGGTTTGAGTGTCTAAGCTTAACTAGTTGCTCATACTCCTTGTCCTTTGCCCTGTTTCAGGGACCGGGTTGCGCGTCCTGTGGACGTTTTCTACATGAAAAGTTCTGGCCTCATCTGTGCTATCAATGTAGCCCTTGTGGTCCCTTGGTTAATTGTGACATATGTAAGCACTGGGGGGGCGAGTTAATGTCCGAATTCTTGTGCTGCTTACAGGCGACGGACAAGGTGGTAGAGGAGGAGAAGAAGAAGAAGCGGAAACGAGAGGTTGTAAGTAGGAAGGGTAAGGGGAAGGTCTCGTCCGCGGTGGATATGGAGGCCTTCCGGACCGAGATGTTGGGAGAGATGAAGAGGACGATAAAGGATTTGGTTCCAGGGTTGCTTCGTGGCATGCTTCCTGGACCAAATCCTTTACTGTCCTCATCATCGGCTTCGGAGCAGGTAATCCCCGCCTCTGGATCGGTTTCCTTAGACCGCTTCCGTTGTTCGACGATTCAGAGGTGGCCCCATTAGAGGGGGCGTTCCACGACCCTGGCAGCAGGCTTATTGCCGCGCCGAGAGGGGACCGTGGACGGTTGTCGCTGGAACCCGCGGGCTGCTTATCAGTCCAGGGGTATCCGCACGCCGCGGTGGCCAGTACCTCCTATGGCACCGTTCCTGGTCAGCCCGGGTTAGCTCTCTTTGCTGACCCGGGGTCTAATCTTTCTGACCAGGGTGATGAGGATTACCTGCTAGGGTCGCCGTCTGACGACGTGGACATGGATGAAGACGTTTGTGCACCCGTCGCGGGGAATACAGGCGGCTTCTTCCACGGTTTTACTCACCCTGGAGTAAAGTCCGCGGCTCAGGTGGTGGCCCAGGGCGCTGCTGATGGCCAGCGGTACCGCATACCTCGGCTTGCCGAGGGTGTTGCTGGTGCTGGCCGGGCCCGTGGTGGGGCGGTCTATACCCCGCGCTCTGCCACGGTGCCTGCTCCTGGTCAAACCAGTGATATTGTCATGCCGGTGCTATCAGGCCCGCATGTTTTCCCTGGCTTGCCAGGTGTATCAGCGTACCCGCCGTCAAGCTCTGCTGCTTGCGCTCAGGAGGAAGACGAAGGACCCCGTCTTGTAGAGCGCTCGCAGTTAGCCACGGAGGAGGATTGGTCTGACGCTTGCCAGTGGTTGGTGAGCGTTAGGCCTGATCTGCCCGTGGAGCAGTCGCCTAGCCAGCGTGACCACAGGCCGTGGTTAGCTGGGAAACCGACTGCTAACGCTATGCCTTCTCTGCCGCTGGCGGAGCATGTCGTTGACATGTTCAAGGCGGCGGAGTCATCCATTAACTCGAGTGGACGTCTCGCGAAGGCCCCTCGCGAGGTGGCCAGGCGTTGTCGCATCGTGCCCCTGGATTACCAGCGGTACGGTGTGGTACCCAAGCCCAGCGTGGATGACCGCGCGGCTTTGGGTGAGGATGCGCGGCCAGGCTCCCGTTCTGACACGGGGGTCTTGTGTTCGAACGCGTTGCGTTCGGCGAATACCGCGTTGCGTGATGCGGAGGAGAGTGGGAGGGCTTCGATTGCCGCTCTGTCCCACGTCTCCCAGCTGTTACAGGGGGTAGTAACGGCATCCGCATCGCGCCAGCCAAGCCCGGTCACGGTCCAGCGAGCCATCCAGGATGGTATTAACCTGGCGCTGGACTGTATGACTCGGGCGGTGACCAGGAGTGTCCGGGCAAGACGCACGTTTGCCCTGGACAATCTGTGCCCGTCTCAGGACCTGTACAATAGGCTACTCCATACGCCTATGACGGGTCCTGGTCTTTTTGGAGGTGAGGGATGTCGCCACCTCCAGGAGACGGTCACCCTGGTGACTAACCAGAGGGCGCTGCGCGAGCAGTTTGAGGTGCTGCGTCGTGCTAACGTTCGCGCCGCGGCCCCTGCGTATCGTCCCCTGCAGGCTCGAGGTGGTGCTGGCCAAGTCAGAGGCCAGCCACCGTCGCAGCGTCGGCCTCGGCCGCGTGCGATTTGGCCAGCAGCGAGGGGGGCTCAGGTTCCTCAGGCGCCGTCAGCCAGGCAGCCGCCCGCGCACCAAGGTGCGCGCGGGGCGGTGCGGGGCGCGCGAGGATCTGGGCGTGGTTATCGGTCCTGACAGGACGCTTACCGCGGTAAGAACCACTCCGGTGTGTATGGCGACGGAGACAGTGCCGCTCTTGCATGCCTTGTGTCCACCGCGGTCCCTAGGTGGACCGGTGGGAGGCCGGCTAGCCGACCACATGCAAGAGTGGGAACGGTTAACTCAGGACCGTTTAGTCTTGCGATGGCTTTCCGTCGGGTATCATCCAGAGTGGATGACAGGCCCGCCGTCGCGACTGTCTCTAGTGCCAGTCTGGACTCCCATTCCGAGAGATCCAGATCAAAGGTTGTGTATCGAGGAGGAGATAAATTCCCTCGTACAAAAAGGAGCTATTCAGCCGGCACAAAGGTGTCCGGGCTTCTATTCAACCCTGTTCTTAGTAACAAAACGCACCGGAGGGTGGAGACCGATTCTCAACCTCAAGCCATTGAACAAGTTCATCGAGACGCCCAGTTTCAAGATGGAAACGGTGCGCTCGGTGTTGGCGGGGTTGGAGAGGGGGATGTGGACGGCGTCGATAGATTTGAAGGACGCTTATTTCCACATCCCCATCCACGGGAGTTTCTGTCGCTTCCTGAGATTTGCATTCCAGGGCAGACAGTGGGAATTCAGGGTGTTGCCCTTCAGAATTTCCACGGCTCCTCGGGTTTTCACCCGTGTGGTTCTTGCGATCACAGCATACCTCCGCAGGAGAAGCATAGCAGTCCACACGTACATAGACGACTGGCTGTTGAAAGCGCACACCCGGGAAAGTTTGTCGGCCAATCTGGAGATTGTTTTGAAAACTCTCACAGACTTAGGCTGGATGATCAATTTCCCAAAATCAGAGCTGACTCCATCCCAGAAGTTTGTTTACCTGGGGATGTTCTTCGATCTAGAGACAGGATATGTTTATCCTACTCAGGAGAGAGTTCAGAAACTCATCTCATTAATTCAGTCAGTGTGCGACAGTCGTCATGTCCTGGCACGGGTTTACTTGAGAATGCTGGGGTTGATGGTTTCATTGGAACCAGTCATTCCTCAGGCCGCCTTACGCAGGCGGCCGATCCAGTTATTTCTCATGACACAATGGACCCAGAGTACAGGTTCGCTGGACTCGAATGTGTCAGTGTTGGCGCCTCTCATTCACCACCTGCAATGGTGGTTGAATACAGAGAATCTCTTGCCGGGGGTTTTGCTAACCCCTCCCCACCCTCAGGTGACTGTGTATACAGATGCATCGATGGAGGGCTGGGGAGCTTGCCTGGAAGAGTCCACGATATCAGGGCTTTGGAATCTGGAACAGTCAAAGGAACATATAAATCTACTGGAGCTAAAAGCAGTAGTCCTGGGCCTGGAACATTTCTTACAGAAAGTTCAGGGCAAGATTGTTCTTATTCGTTCAGACAACTCAACAGTTGTGACTTACATAAACCGCCAGGGCGGAACGAAGTCGCCCAGTCTCTGTATGATGACATGGAAACTGCTTTGTTGGTGTCTGGATCACCAGATTACCTTGAAAGCAGTTCATATTCCGGGAAGGTTAAACCTGCTAGCAGACTCATTGAGCCGAAGGATGAGTGTTTTACCCACGGAATGGCAACTAAATCAATGTGTGGCGGATCGTCTGTTCGACCATTGGGGGAAACCCAACATCGATTTGTTCGCAACGAAGAAGAATGCGAAGATGACGACGTACGTCTCTCCGATTCCGGATCCAAGCGCTTTCGCAACAGATGCGTTAGCTATCAGCTGGGGGAGAATGTATGCATACGCATTCCCTCCAGCAATCCTGATTCCAAAAATTCTTCAGAAAATCAGACAAGAGGAATGCCAAGTGCTTCTGATCGCCCCGGATTGGCCAAGCCGATCATGGTATACGGATCTGCTGGACCTTCTGGTCTGCAATCCGGTTCCTCTGCCTCTGATGGACGATATTATCTTCCAGGGCAAGGCCCTTCACAACAATCCGTCAATGTTCAGATTGACTGCGTGGATGTTGTCAAGGAATCTAGAATTAAGGAGGGCTTTTCTGAGCAAGCAGCCATGTTTATGGCCAAAGCCAGGAGGGGGTCAACCTCCAGAGCATATAATTATAAAATCAACAGATTTGCAGAATGGTGCTCAAAAAGATGTATTGATCCAATGGATTCATCTATTCAAGTAGTAGCTGATTTCCTCTGTCACCTCTATGATGCCTATAGCCTCAAGCCTAACTCTATTGCTGGTTATAAATCAGCATTAATGTCTGTTATTCCTTGCTTGGCTAAGAGGGGAAGTGATGAAGTAAATACATTAAATGTATTAATTAAAGGCATGGGCAATCTAAGACCAAGGAATCCACCTGTGATTCCGTCTTGGAGTTTATCGCTAGTGCTTCAAGTACTAGGTGATAAGCCTTTTGAACCACTTAGTTCCATTTCTATGAAACTATTAACACTGAAGACTGTGTTTTTAATTGCTGCGGCCTCGGCTAGGCGTAGGAGTGAAATTCATGCCTTATCAGCCGAGGATGACCGTTTTGTGGTTTCAGGGGAAGGCCTTAAGCTGCTACCTAGGATTAATTTCTTGGCTAAAAATCAGTCGTTGAAATATCCAGGTCAACCTATTATTTTGCCTGCTTTAACTAGATATGATCCTAATTCTAAAGCATGGTGTCCCGTCCGGGCGCTGCGCCGGTACAAACAACGTACGGCGGAGTGGCGCACCGACCAGTCAGCGTTATGGTTGTCATATATTGAACCCCATGGCAGGGCTTCTAAGGACACCATTTCCAGGTGGATTGTGGAATGCATTCAGTTTTGCCATAAATCCGCCACCGGGAAGCAGGTTGACGTGGCCAAGGCTCACAGTGTCCGTGGCGTAGTGACATCCACGGCCCTATTTAATGGGGTCCCTGTGGATGATATTATGTCGGTGGCTCAGTGGCACTGTGAGTCAAGTTTTACAGACCATTATCTCCGTGACACCTCTAATCCTCTCGCCTTGTCGATTTTGAAAAAATAACTCGGTTTATATTTTTTGAGGAGGTTTTTCCTCATTACTTATATATTTCACAATTAATTTATGGAAACACCCACTTTTTTGGGCCTGCATCAGTCTTTACCAATGGGAAGATGATGTCAGCAGTTGTTGATTGTATTGTCACGATTACCCGTTATTAATATGGTGATGGTTTGTGTATTTGTGTGGTTCATTGTTGAGAGTTACGAAAATGGAGCTTTTTCGTCTCTGTCCTGTAGTACATGGCACTTGTACGTAGAGAGCGTATAGGACATTGAGGTCAGGCGACTCTTCCTCCCAGGAAGGAGGGGGGGGAGCGCATATGACATCGGTCATCTCTCATACATCGGTAGTGTTATCCGATGGTTAGTCAAATCCTGACTGTTTTTTCTTACAGTTTCAGAAGTTTAAGTGCCTTAAACGCAGAAAAGCGTATAGGGATGAGCTGGTCTTTTGACTTCGCCTCCCTCCCGCCAGATTCACTTTCGAATTCTGGCAATATCAAAAGTATTAGGGAGGTAAGTATACTCTTGAAGTGAAATAAACGAAATCTAGGATTTCTTTTTTCACGAGAGAGTTGATACTTACCTCCCTAGATACGGACCCGGCCTCTCCACCCCACAGAGGCTCGGTCTTCAGGCTCTTAATAGTTGCATGTGTGTCAGCCAATAATCTAGTCAGAGGAAGTGCTAGTCTGCGCATGCGCGGTGGTGGGGCTGGCATCCGCCAGACTACGCTCTGACTCCCTGCCCAGTAGGGGCACCTAACTGTTTTAAATCTGAGTGTTTATTGAGTGAAAGCCAATATTTAGCAATATATCAAAAGTATTAGGGAGGTAAGTATCAACTCTCTCGTGAAAAAAGAAATCCTAGATTTCGTTTATTTCACGAGTGAGATGACATACTTACCTCCCTAACAGGATCCCGGCCTTTCCACCCCACAGAGGCCTGGTCCTTTGGTTAATTTAATAGTTGCTTCTATGTCAGCCAATATTTAGTAACGGAACTACCAGTATGCGTATGCGCAGCAGGTGGGGTCTGTCATGTGCATGACATCCCCCTGCCCATTAGGGGGCACCTAGCTTTTTATAATTCTGAATATTATTGAACTTAGAGCCGATATACTAGTATATCAAGAGTGTTAGGGAGGTAAGTATGTCATCTCACTCATGAAAAAGAAATTCGATAAATTTTCTTATATTGGAATAACATGCTTGGTTGGAAACAATATTAATCCTTACCACTCTGATGTCAATATTCCATCTTTTACTGTGTCAATATCACAGAAACTGGTGTACATTTTTCAACGATTTTGGTGGAAGATGTTCCTGTCTACGACAGCACCATCTCCCACCAAATTTGTTGAAAAATGAACACCAGTTCATCTTTTAATTTAATTTGAAAACTTAAAGTTTTGAGACCAGAGTGGTAAGGGCTAAAGCATACTCTCTCTCCCTCATCCCTCCCTCCCTCCCTCTTGCTCTCTCCCTCCCTCACTCTCTCTCTCCTTCCCTCTCTCCCCCTCGCTCTCCCTCCCCCCTCCCTCCCCCCTCTCTCCCTGTTTCCCGCCCTCCCTCCCCTCTCTCCATCTATCGCCCCTTCCCTCCCACTGTCCCTCCCCCTCTCTCCCTCCCTCCCCTCTCGCTCTCTCCCTCTACTTCTCTGCCTCCCCCTCCTCCTTCCCCTCTCTCTCTCTCTTTCTCTCTCTCTCTCTCTCTCCCCTCCCTCCCTTCCTCTCTCTTTCCCTCCCCCTCTCTCCCTCCCCTCTCTCTCTCTCTCCCTCTACGTCTCTGCCTCTCCCCCTCCTCCTTCCCCTCTCCCTTTCTCTCTCTCTCTCTCTCTCCTTCCCCTCTCTCCCCTCCCTCCCTTCCTCTCTCTCCCTCCACCCCTCTCCTTCCCTTCCTCCCTCCCCCACTCTCTCTCACCCTCCCTTCCCCTCTCTCGCACTCCCTTCCCTCCATCCCCTCCCTCTCTCTTTTTTCTCTCTCCCCTCTCTCTCTCTCTGTTTTATTCTCTCTCTCTCTTGTCTCCCCCCTCCCCCTCTCTCTCTCTCTCGCTCTCTCTCTTTCTCTCTCCCCTCTCTCTCTCTCTCTCTCTCTCTCTCTCTCTCTCTCTCTTTCTCTCTCTCACTCTCTCTCTCTCTCTCTCTCTCTCTCTCTCTCTCTCTCTCTCTGTCTGTCTCTGTCTGTCTGTCTGTCTGTCTGTCTCTCTCTTTCCTCCCCCCCCCCTTCTCCCTCTCTCTGCTTTATCAATTTCTATAATGTTTATCTTTGCAGGGCAAGTGACCAGCGACTCATCTGAAACACAATCAGTATTTCTATATGAGGATGAAGAGAGTGTTTCTTCATTCAGTCACACTGATTTTGTACCACCATTTTTCGATGAGATATGGGTCGCTCTCACAAACGATAGCAGGACCACAATAATAGGTGTTTGTGGTGAGGACCCTCAGTGTAGATTTGACTACGCCGTTACAAACATCAAAGAGGTCGGTGAGAATACTAAAGCCATTGAAGAAACAAACGCTGAGACAGAGGCGACAGCTGGTAAGTTTACATAGAAGTTTATTTGTAAATAATAATAATAATAATAATAATAATGATAATAATAATAATAATAATAATAATAATTGAATGGTACAATATTTTCTGGAACAAAGTTTTGTAATATATGTTTCCTTGCTCTGTCTTAATTTTCTTAAAATTTAAATGCGCACTCACTCACACACTAAAATCGATATCTTAATCCTTTAAAGCCAGAATTTCGACTCGAATATGTTGTTACATCAAAATTATTTGCAAAATATTCAACAACGGCTGCGAAACTATAGATTTTAAAGACATTTGGTATAATGGGTTAAAATGGTTAAAATGCCATCATATCATTCATATGCCTTGACCTCTAGAAAATCCCGTTTAACTATACCATGCACAGCTTTAGTTAAGCTCCACCCACACATCGCCCATGTTTGGATCGATCGATCCCTGAACTCCCCAACTCAATTTCCAGAAAACTATACAGGTAAACTGTTGAATATTTTGAAACTAATTTGACTGGGCGCTGTTGCTGCATATGGCAGCAACAGCGCCCAGTAAAATTAGTTTCAAAATATTCAACAGCATGTTTGTTAAATAGTAAAGACATACAATTCGTACAACAAAGCTTAAGCCGTCATCAATTAAGCGTTCGTGACGAACGTAGCTGCGTCATTCATGATGTAATTGATTATGATGTCATCCTACACGTCATTTCCGATCTTTTTGCACCGTTATAAATGTCTACTATTCGGGTAAAACCGGTTTTATGACCAACGTTGTGCCAGCCTTGCATTCAGTAAGGAAAATGGTCCAGAGCACT
Source organism: Chaetoderma sp. LZ-2023a (assembly GCA_034401795.1). Taxonomy (NCBI): domain Eukaryota; kingdom Metazoa; phylum Mollusca; class Caudofoveata; order Chaetodermatida; family Chaetodermatidae; genus Chaetoderma; species Chaetoderma sp. LZ-2023a. The sequence continues at coordinate 22,041,863 of CM067367.1, forward strand.
CTGCGCATGGAAAATCGGCTGTTCTCGGTTTGTATATTATCCTGGGCATACACCACCCGATTCTAGTCTGCCCGACAAATAATTGACTGACCAGTTGGTGTTAAGCTGGTGGTGTATGGCCTTACACCGACTGAAAATTGGCATTAGTTGGCCGATGAACGCTGATTAAAAAAATGAATCATGGTGTATGACCTACCAAATCCGACAACTGTCGTGTCTTAATATGTATGGTGTCCCCAGACATGAGTCTCGCCAATTAAATCATCGGCGTTCATGGATCTAATCAAGGAGTTACACTTTCTCACATGATAACAATCAATATTTCAGGATGGCACGTGTATCTGAATTATACCTTCTTTATTTGATTACCTTAAGTATTTTAAATGACATAGACATGTTTTCCATTGCCTCAAGTAGCTTTCATGTGTGCTGTCTTTCAACTGGGGATGTTGACCCCCTCAATAAATTCCATTTAACTTTCTCTATTGTTCTAGTCTGACATGTCGTCTTCGTCGTTGATGTTGTTATTGTTGTTTTTGGTGGTGGTGCTGGTCATGGTGGTTATAGTGGTGGTGGGTTGGTTAGTTGGGTGCTTGATTGGTTGGTTGGTTAGTTAGTTGTTGTTGTTGGTTGGGGGGTGGGTGGTTGTGGTGGTAGTGGTGGTGGGTTGATTGGTTGGTTTGTGGTTGTTGTTGTTGCTGGTTGTTGTTGAGCTTAGATCTTACACTGGCAGTCAATGGGAAATTAATTTGAGGTTTGCCCCGTTAAGATAACCCAACATGGTTCCTACTTCTCTCGCTAGGAGGTGCGTGGTTCACAGTGTTGTCGCTAGGTGCAGGCCTTACACACGACGAACTAGTCCATTTGTGTATGGCTCCCCCCCCCCCCCCCTCTCCCCCCCCCCCCCCCCCAGTTGGTGGAATACTCTGCTGAGTGCATGTCTGCCCAACTATTACAGTCAGCGGACAGCATTTGTGTTCTCGCGAGATCTCCTATGCTAACGAGAGTGAGAAAGTGACAGCTCTATATTTAGATTGAGCGGACAATTGTGTCAGGTCTGGGATAATCGGGTGGTGTGTACCCAGAATTATATGATGTAATTAATGTGAAAATGGCAATTTGTCAATTTCCAGATTTACCAAAACGTTTTGAAATGTTTTCCCTACTGAATGCAAGGCTGGTGGTATTGCTTTTTTCAGAACCGCAATGCTTAGTCTCTCTATGAGCCACTGTCTTCCGCTCTCTAAATGCTGCTGGTCAGATTTCATTCTAATCAATTGAAATAGGAAAATAAAATGTTGGTTAAAATTATTAATTTATAATTTACAGCTAACAAGCCACCTGCGCTCGTATACTCGTCAACCGAACTAAAAGTCACGATGGTTGAAGATACAAAAATTGTCATTGACGTTAGCGATGAAGAGAATCAAACGGTGATCGTCAGTCATTCATTGGCTGGAATTGTTACACCTGCTAATGTCACTGTTAATGTTTCGGCAGGAGAAAGGAAAGCAGAATTTACTGTAAGACCAACTGGATTAGAACCCTTCGATCTAAGGTGCGTAGACTTAATTGGCCCCTCCACATTTACCATTGATGATATGACATCATAATCAACTAAGTGACGTGTAGGATGACATCATAATCATGACATCATGAATGACTCGATATAGCCCGTCTTAAGTGCGTACTAGTCTGACACGTTGTACAAATTGTATGTTTTTGCTATTTAATAAAAATGTTGTTGAATATTTTGAAACTAATTTCACTGGATGCTGTTACTGCCATTGGCAGCAACTGCAACCAGTGAAATTAGTTTCAAAATATTTAACAGCTTATCTGTATAGTTTTCTGCAAATTGATAGTCAGGGAGTTCATGGATCAATCGATCCAAACACGGGTGAGGTGTGCGTGGAGCTTAGCTATAGATGGGCGAGACATACGTAGCTAAAAATGGAAAGGATCATTGTACCATTGTTGGACTTAGAGACTGTCGTTAACCCACCTTGACATATTTACAATAAATGTGAATGAATTGAATGTGGGATCAATGATTATCAGTTAGCTAGTGATGGGCGGGGCATAGCTAGTGATGGGCGGGGCATAGCTAAAGCTGGAAAGCTCTATTACATGAGCCCTCTTTATGCCACCTTAACCTTCACTTGATTTTAATGGTATTTTAATGCCATTAAGGAAGTGAGTCTTTCTGACAGTCCTTTTAATGGGAATAAATTAATGAAAATAATATAGCTGCCATTTTAATGGCGTTTAATACCATTAACTTTTTAAATATTATCCGCAAGTAGATTTAATGCTATTTTTAATGGCAATACAGACTTTCAAATACTTTTTTCTAGTTTTAGTGGCATAAATTTTCATGTGTCTAATTCCAGTAAATTTATTGTTTTTAATGTCATGTATTTAATTGGTTTTGCCCATTTAAAAAGAAACATACACAATTTAATGCCCATTAAATTTTTTGTCCCATTGTTACCAGGATTTTAATGGTGCCACAGATCATAGTAAGCGATTAAAATTGGTATTTACAGGTGTTTTAATGGCTTTACAATCAATCCCATTAAACAAATAAAACAAGAATTCATGGGCTATTATCATGGGTTTGTCTGGTTTAATGGAATATTATAGCCTTATAATGGTAATTTAATGAGCAGTGCATGCAATAGTGATTATAATTATAAAAAAACCCCAGTCTGTAATAATGTCACTGAGGAATGTATTCTGATGATAGCTGAATGTCAATAGAGAAATCCAGTTTTACATGTAGCTATGCCCCGCCCATCTCAAGCTAAGCTCCACCCAAGCTTTGTCCGTGTTGGGATCGATCGATTCCTGCACTCTCTGAAACTCAATTTCAATAAAACTACATTTATATGGGTAAGCTGTTGAATATTTTGAAACTAATTTGAATGGGTGCTGTTGCTGCCTAATCAAATTAATTTCAAAATATTCAACAGAATGTTTATTAAATAGTAAAGATATACAATTTGTACAACTTGAGATATTAAAGTCATGCTAATCTCGTCTCAAATGTTGTATTGTACCGATAGAGTATGGTTTATAGATTCCATGTCAGTCATATCCTGTCGCATTCCCTGATCTGTATCACAATTATCTGCTTTGTAATATCGAGTAAATGTTGAACAGTGATCTCCGTCATTCAGTCTCCTCAAGTGATAGTGCGTGATGTCATGTAAGTGCCAATGCATTACAGTATTTGTTATATAATACTCATCTTGTTGAATATTTTGGAACTAATTTGACTGGAAGTTGTTGCTGCCTAAGGCAGCAACAACTTCCATACAAATTAGTTTCAAAATATTCAACAACTTACCTGTATGGTGACTTTTGCACTACATTGTCAAACTGTAGATGGCACCTCTATGACTGAGCATATATACCGAGGCAGACACATTAGAATTTTTCTGATTGGTTGAAAAGTAAATTATGGCAGCCGTCAGGGTGTAGAAATGTACAAGCATTTAGCTACTAAAGCCTGAATATCTTTCTTTAGTTGCATGATAAAAAGCTTTAAATTACCTGGATAGTTTATGAGCGGCATATTAGATCACCTGAATAGCTATCAAGAGATGAGATTAGTTATCCTTTAATCATTTATGACGGACATAATTACGTCATTCATTCATTATGATGACATCCTACGCGAGACGTAGTTCTTTATGACATCATGTGATTGAGTGAGAGAGTGGATTCATCTATTGTATAATGCATTTTATATAAATTAATATATAACACATGTAATTAACCCTTTAAGTCTTAAATTTGTTCAAGAAAATTTCAATTTTCTCGAAGAAAATGTCAATTTGCAGACCAAGAAAAGACTCTTTTTGATGATTTACCGCTGGAATGCCTGGCTCATTTATCGAGCCAGTCATTGCAGTGGTAAATTAAAAAAAATAGTCTTCTTGGTCTGCTAATGGACATTTCTCAAGACTGCTACAGAAGCTGTTTTTGGCTGATATGAGTGTCAGAGGGTTAATGGACAGACAGGGATGGGATGGCTCTCGTGAAGGGAATACAAATATAGCTATGATTCGTCTTTTTTTACAATTTGTAAATACATATTCCTATTTTCCGTTTTGGAAAAAATCCCGTCAGGAATATTGCTTCGTCCGTCTGTGTGTCACAAACCGTTCGATGGAATTCAACCAAATTTGCTATATGGGTTACCCATATGATTGCGCTTTGCAAGATTATATTTGGATTTGGCTTCACCCCCTGGGTGCTAGGCCGTGGGTGGGTCAAAACGTCAAATATGTAAAAAAAACTAACCATCACGCAATCTCCTCCCAAACTGTTGTGTGAAATTCAAATAAATTTGGGTTGTCAGTTACTCATATAATTGCGGATTACGTGATGATTTTAACATCTGACTCCACCCCATGGGAGCCAGGGGGCATGGTCCAAATGTAAAATATCCTAAACACTGTCCATTATGCTATCTCCTCCGAAGCTGTTGTATGTATTTCAAACAAATTTGGTATGTGAATTACCCATATACTTGTGGATTGCATGACAACAGTTATGTCTGGCGCCAACCACCCCCACCCCCCACTCCCCATGGGGAAGGGGAATGGGCCAAAAGGTCAAGAAATTGATTGGAATGCAACTCTTCCGAAACCGGTGTATGGGATTCAACCAAATTTGAAAAAAGAGACATTTATATTTGGTTCCGCCCCCAGGGGTGTCCTGGGGAGTGAGATCAAATCAGTGAATGTGGGAGTTTACGATGATGCGTCATAGATCAAGCAATCTAGTTTGAGTTGCATATATCTATTCTCTTTCATTGTAGCTTTGTTGGTGAAGATAGCAAAGGAGCTGTGTCAACGGCATTGGCAATTAATGTTCTGCTATGCAGTGGATGTACAAGTCAGGGCAGTTGCAATACCGATGCTGATGGTGGGGAGGTGACTGCCACTGAAGAAGAAACAATAGACAATTTCAGACTATTGTCCTGTGACTGTAACACTGGTTGGATAGGTAAACTACTCGGGGCCAACATCAACCCACACATGCATAGAAATGTTCACTCTATTCTATGTTTATATGTTTACATGCCTGCTGTTCACTTGGGAAATATGTTTATGAATGAATCAAAATGGGTGCACAAACAAAGACGTCAAAGGATCTCAAGCGAGTTGTGATTTCATATTAAATTTATCACACTTGTTTAATAATATCGCATATGGAACAAGCTTTAGCTTGTTCAAAATGAGATCGTAGTATTTTTCAAATGAATGTGATAAATTTGGTATGAAATGTCAATGAGTCAAAGATTCAATTTATTTCTATGGCAGCAATGGTTCCCACTTAAATTAGTTTCAAAATATTCAACAGAATGTTTATTAAATTGTATACTCATCAACCACATACAATACAGACTGTTATTATTTGACTTTTATCCCTTTAGGGTCATCATTTTGTTGTGACATAAGGTAACAGGTGACATATTTTGCGATTTATGGTATCAGATATTTGAGTGCCTACAGTTTGGACATCTCCTTCCAGTGTCTTTGCTGGCATTTATCTCCTTCCAGTGTCTTTGCTGGCATTTATCTCATCCAGTGTTTTTGCTGGCATTTATCTCCTTCCAGTGTCTTTGCTGGCATTTATCTCCTTCCAGTGTCTTTGCTGGCATTTATCATCTGTAATACACTCTTTAATCTTACTACTTCTATGTGCAATCAGCACCACCTTAAGCTGGTGCAAGGCTCTAGGCTGGAGCCCCTAAATTTACCAGTAAAATGTATGAAATTAGCATTCTGATGCCCTGTTAATGGGCATTCCTCAGCATCGCTGTAGAATTCTTTTGACCATCAAAGTGGTATGAAATGGACAATAAGATTCACGTCTTTGCATAACCAATGTCCGTTTGCAGGCCAAGAGAAGAATATTTTTGAAGATTTATGACTGGAATGCCTGGCTCGGTAAGACTGGAATGACTGGCTCGGTTACCAATCCAGTCATTCCTGTGGTAAATTTTCAAAAATACTCTTCTCTTGGACTGCAAATGGACATTGATCAAGACAACTGTATTACTGTGGTGCAGATGGTACCGAGTTTGTCTCTTATTGTGCTACGTAGCCTATGGAAAAAACCCACGTAAATATTTTTTGGTTTAAAGAGCGAGGCCTGCTTAATCGCGAGGCCCTAGGCTGTAGCCTAAGTAGCCTAGTGGGTAATGCAACCCTGTGTGCAATGTACTTGTCCTTGTATAGGATTTAACTTTATTCCCTCCAGGTAATGCTTGTTCTGTGGACCATAACGCGTGTGATGATAACCCATGCCCGACGCTCACCAATTGCACAGATAAAACACCAGCTGAGCAAGTTGCACAGAATGTTTCATACAGCTGTACCGAGTGTCCAAGTGGCTATCAGACATCCGATAACAAATGCATAGGTAAGTAAGAATTCATGTTTCCAGAGTAGCCATCTATCAATCTGACGTCATATGATGTCATAATCAGCTAAGTGGCGCATAGGATGATGTCATAATCATTACGTCATAAATGATTCTTTTCACATCAAGAGTATACTTACCTCCCTAATACTTTTGATATTGCTAAATATCGGCTTTCACTCAATAAACACTCAGATTAAAACAGTTAGGTGCCCCTACTGGGCAGGGAGTCAGAGCGTAGTCTGGCGGATGCCAGCCCCACCACCGCGCATGCACAGACTAGCACTTCCTCTTTGCTAATTTATTGGCAGAGAGTCTACACATGTTTTTGTGCTAGAGCTTTTCTTGACTCAATTCTTAGTATTTTTGTGTAAATTTGGAAGTGTTTATCCCTGATAAAGATGGCAGGAAGGATGACTTCGCCAGAGGAGGGCCCAGGACCTTTAAATCAGGTGACTTCTAGTAAAATTAGCGAGTTTTGTCCCCGGTGTAATGTGTTTCCGGGACTCGCGGTTACCGTGATAAGCGCCTTGTTTAGTTGGTTTATTTCAACTAGGTGCTATATAATACTAATCTCTCTTTGTGTTTATGTCCGCAGGTCTGTGTGACAATATGTAATGGACATCACATCAGCAGAGGGTTTGTTTCTCTCCACCATGGTTCCATTTCCTACTAATACTGTTAGGTTATCTAACCAAAAATTTTATGTCCAGTGAGTCGAAGGCCTAGTATAAAGGTCTTCTCACTTTGCCCTCTTGATCCAATTCCTTCCCCTAGAGGTGGAGAGAGTGATGAGGCGTTCAGTTGGTGGAGTACTCCAGTTCATCACGTTGGATGGTTTGTCTATACAAAGTGTCAGGTATCTAATTATTGATATGAGGTGATGTTAATTATTTAGAGAGGAAAGGGAGATAATTAACAGTATTTGCCATTGTTATCAGTATATATCTGATGGTTGTGTAGTCGAAATGTCCATTCTGCACATGTTCTGGTTAGAGATACAATTCGTCCTTGCACTTGGATATTTGTTGGGGATCGATTTTTTCCTGTCATAGGATTAATGACGTCATAATCAGCCTTGCTCTTTATTAACAATTAAAGTTGTCCGAAGCTGGTTTTCTGATGAATATTGATCTTTATGATCATTTCCTTCTCTTGAGTTGGTGAGTTTCTGAGCTTAACTAGATTGCTCATACTCCTCGTCCTTTGCCCTGTTTCAGAGACCTGGTTGTGCGTCCTGTGGACGGTTTTTGAAGGACAAGTTTGTGCCTCATCTCTGTTATCAGTGTAGCCCCTGTGGTCCCTTGCTTAATTGCGAGATATGTAAGCACTGGGGGGGCGAGCTAATGTCTGAATTCTTGTGCTTGCAGGCGAAGGACAAGGTGGTGGAGGAGGAGAAGAAGAAGCAGAAAAGAGAGGTTGTGAGTAAGAAGGGTAAGAGGAAGGCCTCGTCCGCGGTGGACATGGAGGCCTTCCGGACCGAGATGTTGGGAGAGATGAGGAGGACAATAAAGGATTTGGTTCCAGAGTTGCTTCGTGGCATGCTTCCTGGACCAAATCCTTTGCTGTCCTCATCATCTGCTTCGGAGCAGGTAATCCCCACCTCTGAATCACCTTTCCTTAGTACGCTTCCGTTGTTCGAAGATTCAGAGGTGGCCCCATTAGTGGGGGCGTTCCACGACCCTGGCAGCAGGCTTAGTGCCGCGCCGAATAGGGACCGTGGATGGTTGTCGCTGGAACCCGCGGGCTGCTTATCAGTCCAGGGGTATCCGCACGCCGCGGTTGCCAGTACCTCCTATGGCACCTTCCCTGGCCAGTCCGGGTTGGCTCTCTTTGCTGACCCGGAGTCTAATCTGTCTGGCCAGGAGGATGAGGATTACCTGTTGGGGTCGCCGTCTGAGGATGTGGCCATGGATTATGACGTCTGTGCACCCCTCGCGGGGAATACAGGCGACTTATTCCACGGTTCTACTCACGCAGGGGTAGAATCTACGGTTCAGACTGTGGCCCTGGGTGCTGAGGGCCAGCGTTACAGCATACCTCGGCTTGCCGAGAGTGTCGCTGGTGCTGGCCGGGGCCGTGGTGGGACGGTATGTGCCCCGCGCTCTACCACGGCGCCTGCTCCTGGTCAAGCCAGTGAGATTAGCATGCCGGTATTGTCAGGCCCGCATGCTCTCCCTGGCTTGCCAGGGATATCAGCGTATCCGCCGTCAAGCTCTGTTGCTTGCGCTCAGGAGGAAGACGAAGGCCCCCGTCTTGTAGAGCGCTCGCAGCTAGCCACGGAGGAGGATTGGTCTGACGCTTGCCAGTGGTTGGTGAGTGTTAGACCAGATCTGCCCGTGGAGCAGTCGGCTAGCCAGCGTGATCACAGGCCGTGGTTAGCTGGTAAGCCTACTGCTAACGCTATGCCTTCTCTGCCGCTGGCAGAGCATGTCGTTGACATGTTCGAGGCGGCGGAGACGTCCATTAAGTCGAGTGGACGTCTCGCGAAGGCCCCGCGCGAGGTGGCCAGGCGTTGCCGCATCGGCCCCTGGATTACCAGCGGTACGGTGTGGTACCTAAGCCGAGCGTGGATGACCGCGCGGCTTTGGGTGAAGATGTGCGGCCAGGCTCCCGTTCTGACACGGGAGTCTTGTGTTCGAACGCGTTGCGTTCAGCAAATACCGCGTTGCGTGATGCGGAGGAGAGTGGGAGGGCTTCGATTGCCGCTCTGTCCCACGTCTCCCAGCTGTTACAAGGGGTAGTAACAGCATCCGCATCGCGCCAGCCAAGTCCGGTCACAGTCCAGCGAGCCATCCAGGATGGTATCAACCTGGCTCTGGACTGTATGACGCGGGCGGTGACCAGGAGTGTCCGGGCAAGGCGCACATTTGCCTTGGACAATCTGTGCCCGTCCCAGGACCTGTACAATAGGCTACTGCGTACGCCTATGACAGGTCCTGGTCTCTTTGGAGGTGAGGGATGTAGGCACCTCCAGGAGACGGTTACTCTGGTAAATAACCAGAGGGCGCTGCGCGAGCAGTTTGAGGTGCTTCGTCGTGCTAACGTTCGCGCCGCACCCCCTGCGTATCGTCCCCTGCAGGCTCGAGGTGGTGGTGGCCAGGTCAGAGGCCAACCACCATCGCAGCGTCGGCCTCGGCCGCGTGCGATTCGGCCAGCAGCGAGGGGGGCGCAGGCTCCTCAGGCGCAGTCAGCCAGGCAGCCGCCCGCGCACCGAGGTGCGCGCGGTGCTGGTCCTGGCGCGCGAGGATCTGGGCGTGGTAATCGTTCCTGATGGGACGGTTACCGCGGTGAGAACCGCTCCAGTGTTTCTGGCAAAGGAGACAGTGCCGCTCTTGCACTCCTTATGTCCACCTCTATCCCTAGGTGGACCGGTGGGAGGCCAGCTAGCCGACCACATGCAAGAGTGGGAACGGTTAACTCAGGACCGTTTAGTCTTGCGATGGCTTTCAGTCGGGTATCATCCCGATTGGATGACAGGCCCGCCATCGCGACTGTCTCTAGTGCCGATCTGGACTCCAAATCCGAGAGATCCAGAGCAAAGGTTGTGTATCGAGGAGGAAATAAATTCCCTCATAAAAAAAGGAGCTATTCAGCCGGCACAAAGGTGTCCGGGCTTCTATTCAACCCTGTTCTTAGTAACAAAAAACACCGGAAGGTGGAGACCAATTCTCAACCTCAAGCCATTGAACAAGTTCATAGAGACGCCCAGTTTCAAGATGGAGACTGTGCGCTCGGTGTTGGCGGGGTTAGAGAGGGGAATGTGGACAGCATCGATAGATTTGAAGGACGCTTATTTCCACATCCCCATACACAGGAGTTTCCATCGCTTCCTGAGATTTGCATTCCAGGGCAGACAGTGGGAATTCAGGGTGTTACCCTTCGGAATTTCCACGGCTCCTCGGGTTTTCACCCATGTGGTTCTTGCGATCACCGCATACCTCCGCAGGAGAAGCATAGCAGTCCACACGTACATAGACGACTGGCTGTTGAAAGCGCACACCCAGGAAAGTTTATCGGCCAGTCTGGAGATTGTTTTGAAGACTCTCACAGACTTGGGCTGGATGATCAATTTCCCAAAATCAGAGCTGACTCCATCCCAGAAGTTTGTTTACCTGGGGATGTTCTTCGATCTAGAGACAGGATATGTTTTTCCTACTCAGGAGAGAGTTCAGAAACTCATCTCATTAATTCAGTCAGTGTGCGACAGTCGTCATGTCCTGGCACGGGTTTACTTGAGAATGCTGGGGTTGATGGTTTCATTGGAACCAGTCATTCCTCAGGCCGCCTTACGCAGGCGGCCGATCCAGTTATTTCTCATGACACAATGGACCCAGAGTACAGGTTCGCTGAACTCGAACGTGTCAGTGTTGGCGCCTCTGATTCATCACCTGCAATGGTGGTTGGACACAGAGAATCTCTTGGTGGGGGTTATGCTAACCCCTCCCCACCCTCAGGTGACTGTGTATACAGATGCATCGATGGAGGGCTGGGGAGCTTGCCTGGAAGAATCCACGATATCAGGGCTTTGGAATCTGGAACAGTCAAAGGAACATATAAATCTACTGGAGCTAAGAGCAGTAGTCCTGGGCCTGGAACATTTCTTACAGAAAGTTCAGGGCAAGATTGTTCTTATTCGTTCAGACAACTCAACAGTTGTGACTTACATAAACTGCCAGGGCGGAACGAAGTCGCCCAGTCTCTGTATGATGACATGGAGACTGCTTTGTTGGTGCCTGGATCACCAGATTACCTTGAAAGCAGTTCATATTCCGGGAAGGTTAAATCTGCTAGCAGACTCATTGAGCCGAAGGATGAGTGTTTTACCCACGGAATGGCAACTAAATCAATGTGTGGCGGATCATCTGTTCGACCATTGGGGGAAACCCAACATCGATTTGTTCGCAACGAAGAAGAATGCGAAGATGACGACGTACGTTTCTCCGATTCCGGATCCAAGCGCTTTCGCAACAGATGCGTTAGCTATCAGCTGGGGGAGAATGTATGCATACGCATTCCCTCCAGCAATCCTGATTTTATAAAAATTCTTCAGAAAATCAGACAAGAGGAATGCCAAGTGCTTCTGATCGCCCCGGATTGGCCAAGCCGATCATGGTATACGGATCTGCTGGACCTTCTGGTCTGCAATCCGGTTCCTCTGCCTCTGATGGACGACATTATCTTCCAGGGCAAGGCCCTTCACAACAATCCGTCAATGTTCAGATTGACTGCGTGGATGTTGTCAAGGAATCTAGAATTAAGGAGGGCTTTTCTGAGCAAGCAGCCATGTTTATGGCCAAAGCCAGGAGGGGGTCAACCTCCAGAGCATATAATTATAAAATCAACAGATTTGCAGAATGGTGCTCAAAAAGATGTATTGATCCAATGGATTCATCTATTCAGGTAGTAGCTGATTTCCTCTGTCACCTGTATGATGCCTATAGCCTCAAGCCTAACTCTATTGCTGGTTATAAGTCAGCTTTAATGTCTGTTATTCCTTGCTTTGCTAAGAGGGGAAGTGATGAAGTAAATACATTAAATGTATTAATTAAAGGCATGGGCAATCTAAGACCAAGGAATCCCCCTGTGATTCCGTCTTGGAGTTTATCGCTAGTGCTTCAAGTACTAGGTGATAAGCCTTTTGAACCACTTAGTTCCATTTCTATGAAACTATTAACACTGAAGACTGTGTTTTTAATTGCTGCGGCCTCGGCTAGGCGTAGAAGTGAAATTCATGCCTTATCAGCCGAGGATGACCGTTTTGTGGTTTCAGGGGAAGGCCTTAAGCTGCTACCTAGGATTAATTTCTTGGCTAAGAATCAGTCGTTGAAATATCCAGGTCAACCTATTGTTTTGCCTGCTTTAACTAGATATGATCCTAATTCTAAAGCATGGTGTCCCGTCCGGGCGCTTCTCCGGTACAAGCAACGTACATTGGAGTGGCGCACCGACCAGTCGACGTTATGGTTGTCATATATTGAACCCCATGGCAGGGCTTCTAAGGACACCATTTCCAGGTGGATTGTAGAATGCATTCAGTTTTGTCATAAATCCGCCACCGGGAAGCAGGTTGACATGGCCAAGGCTCACAGTGTCCGCGGCGTAGTGACATCCACTGCAGTGGCACTGTGAGTCAAGTTTTACAGACCATTATCTCCGTGACACCTCTAATCCTCTCGCCTTGTCGATTTTGAAAAAATAACTAGGCTTATATTTTTGATGGGGTTTCCTCATTGCTTATATATTTCACAATTAATTTATGGAAACAACCACTTTTTTGGGACTGCATCGTTCTTCACCAATGGGAAGAGGATGTCAGCAGCCATTTCAACAAGGTCAGTCTTGTGCATGGGTTGTCCATTGTTGATTGTCTTGTCACGTTACCCGTTATTAATATGATGATGGTTTTGTGTATTTATGTGGTTCATTGTTGAGAGTATACGAAAATGGAGTTTTTTCGTCTCTGTCCTGTAGTACATGGCACTTGTACGTAGAGAGCGTATAGGACATTGAGGTCATTCGACTCTTCCTCCCAGGAAGGAGGGGGGGTGGGGGGGGGGAGCGCATATGACATTCGGTCATCTCTCATACATCGGGGGTGTTATCCGATGGTTAGTCAAATCCTGACTGTTTTTTCATACAGTTTCAGAAGTTTAAGTGCCTTAAACGCAGAAAAGCGTATAGGGATGAGCTGGTCTTTTGACCTCGCCTCCCTCCCGCCGAATTCACTGTCGAATTCTGGCAATATCAAAAGTATTAGGGAGGTAAGTATACTCTTGATGTGAAATAAACGAAATCTAGGATTTCTTTTTTCACGAGAGAGTTGATACTTACCTCCCTAGATACGGACCCGGCCTCTCCACCCCACAGAGGCTCGGTCTTCAGGCTCTTAATAGTTGCATGTGTATCAGCCAATAAATTAGTCAGAGGAAGTGCTAGTCTGCGCATGCGCGGTGGTGGGGCTGGCATCCGCCAGACTACGCTCTGACTCCCTGCCCAGTAGGGGCACCTAACTGTTTTAATCTGAGTGTTTATTGAGTGAAAGCCGATATTTAGCAATATCAAAAGTATTAGGGAGGTAAGTATCAACTCTCTCGTGAAAAAAGAAATCCTTGATTTCGTTTAATTTGGCCCGTCTTTAACTCTTAATAGTCCGACACGGTGTGTGAATTGTGTGTCTCTACTATTTAATAAACATACTTGAATATTTTAAGACTAATTTGACTGGACACTGTTGCTGCCTATGGCAGCAACAGCGTCCAGTCAAATTAGTTAAAAAATATTCATTAGCTTACCTGTATAGTTTTCTGGAAATTGATAGGCAGAGAGTTCAGAGATCAATCGATCCCAACACGAGCGAGGTGTGGGTGAAGCTTAGCTAGGGGTGGGTGGAGCATACCTAAAAATGGAAAGGTCCATTGTACCGTTGTTGCCTCGGAGACCGTCGTTAACCCCTGCCACCTTGGCATATTTACAATACGTGAATTAATTGAATGTGGTATCAGTGATTCTCATACGGGTGCTTTATGTCCAAAAACACAGCTAGGGACCTACAAAAGTAGCGGCAGTGAGTCCTATGGGACACCTGCAAATATTCGATGTTTACTCAATACTAATTATGTTTATGTGCTTTTCCACAAAAATACCCACACAATCTAACTTTGGATCCCAGTGACTCACAGTTGTGAGTCCATAGTACCATCTAATTTTTATCATGGAGGAAATAACTACATGTAACCAACATATTTATGTTTGGGGTCTCTAGACTCTAGACCCCCCCCCTCCTGTGTGATCCCTGGAAACCCCTAAATTTAGATGCCCAGGAAACATTAAATATTTGTTGGCCTTTGGAAATCATATTTCCTCTGGGAAATAAAAAAATTAAAACATAATAATTATTTCTTAAACTAGAGACTCGGGTTACACAGAACTAGTGCGCTGCGCAGTATTTGAGACGTATGCGTCAGAAATATCACGACATTGACTGACCGACAGAGAGACCAACGAGCAGACAGACTAATGCTAGTGACAACTGCAATAATAATAATAATGATAATAATAATGCTATTGTAATGCTTGATACAGTATTGTTTGGAGAATTCTTATGGCTCATCCATTTAAAACAATCTGGCAATAACGTGCGATAATATAATGTCAGAATGTCAGCAGGGGCGTCGCCCGTTACTAGGGATTGGTAGGGAAATGTCTGCGGAGGTCTGAGAGGGGATTTCCTTCTCCAAAAGAAATGGATTTGGGTGTTCATGCATTCATGCTGATAAAAATAATCTTGAATATTTTGAAAGAAATTCAACATATTAATTTTTACATTGTAAAAAAATTACTTGGTGTATTTGGTCTGATGCATTAACCCTTACCACTCTGATGTCAACATTCTATCTTTTTACGTTGCCAGTAGCAAAGAAACTGGTGTACATTTTTAAACAGTTTTTGTGGATGATGTTGCTGTCTACGACAGCACCATCTTCCACCAAATTTGTTTAAAAATGAACACCAGCTCATTTAAAAATTTAATTTAAAAATTAAAAATTATAGCATCAGAGTGCTAAGAGTTAAATGGCTAACAAGTAAATAATAGTTGTATTTTCAAGATTTGACTAATCATTTTGGGGCAAGTTATTCATATGGCAAGTGCCCTACCTGCCATACCACTCATGATGCCCCCTGGACAGGGCATTAACCAGTGCCAAAATATGGAATTCAGATATGGAGAGATCCATTGCTAGTTATGCCTCGCCCATAAATAATTAAGTAATTTAATTAAGTAATACAATTTACATTTTGTTTCACAGATGACAACGAATGTGATAGCAATACAAGTAATGACTGTGCACAGGAGTGCATCAACACTGTCGGAGGTTATTCCTGTTCATGTCATAATGGCTTCCGGGCATTGGATAATAAGTGCGAAGGTAAGTACATCTATTGCAAATGTCAGCAATTCACCTTTCCAGAGTATCCATCCATCAGCTGACCTCGTATGATGTCATAATCAGCTCAGCATGAGTATGATGACATCACAATCATTACGTCACAAAGGGTTCCATATAGACCGTCATCAAATCTCAAATGGTCCGACACGTTGTATGAATTATATGTCTTTGTAATTCTTTGCTATTTAATAAACATGCTGTTGAATATTTTGAAACTAATTTAACTGGGTGCTGTTGCTGCCTTCTCACTGGAGAGTTAATCGGGAATAATGCTCTACCTCAGTATGGCGTTGCCCAGGTTAAATCTCTAGTGAGACCATACAGCCACTGTTTCGGTAAATACCAGCTATATCAGTTCTCATTGGACTGGCTCTTGTCCCTGAATAAATACGTCACATATTTCTGAGGCTGTGTTCTCACTAGAGACTTAATTCCTGATTAAGTCTGTAGTGAGAACATGGCCTTAAACTTAATTCCACAAAATCGGTGGTTTATCTTCCGATATATCGGTATTTCATCCCTGTGAGTGAATGCAAACTTTTCACATCATGAGAACATACTTACCTCCCTAACACTTGATATACTGGTATATCGGGTCTAAATTCAATAATATTCAGAATTATGAAAAGTTAGGTGCCCCTAATGGGCAGGGGGATGTACACAGTCATACACATGACAGACCCCACATACTGCGCATGTGTATACTGGTACTTCCATTTTCTAATATATTGGCTAACATACAACATTTGGAAAACATTCCAAGCTCTCTTTTGAGAATTTTCAATCTATTTATATCATCATTTTACATAATGGCTGATACAAAATCGTCAGAGGAGTCCTCATCATCATCCATTAAGGTGATATTGTTCCATATATTAATTAAGACTTGTAACTTTTATATGTTACCGGTTTTCATTCGCGGCTGACTTGGCGTTACCGCGTTTTTAAGCACTTGGAATCCTTGTTAAATTCTCCTAGCGCCTAGGTCTACTAATCCCTTGTGTCTTTGTGTCCACAGGATCATCTATGAATGATAAGAGCTCCTGTTCTTCACTCGGAGGTTGATCACATCTATTTTTCTGACTTATCTTTATGATATGTCTAAGGGTCGGAGATATAGAACGAATAAATATCTTACTCCTTTTGTCCCATCCCCTTCATCAGATTCTACAGTCTCGGCGGATGGATGGACGTGTTCTGCGGTTATGGCACCTAATTATTTGAAAATATTTAACATTTTTGCTGCCAGCTTTATTGCACTGTGTGTGCATGGGTTCTCGTATATATAATTTAATATTATATTATTCTTGAGTAATGAATGTATGCAATCACTAAGTATTTCTTGCATTCATTTCTGACGTCTCCTCTCCTTGAAGGGGCTGTTGCATTGAGGTTTGATGTCATAATCAACCAGAGATTTTTTCTCTTTTCCTTGATGTTATAATCTTGGTTTAGAGAAATCAAATTGATGTCATTATCATCCTTTGTTATGTGGAGAGATATCTAGATAGTCATAATCTCATCTTTCTAACGTTCCTAATAGGGCTTTCCCTGTTTGTCTTTTGTTGTTGTTTAACAAGAGAAGACATCTGTTACTTTCAGGGTTGTCAGTAATAAAAGTGGGTGTCTTCTCTCACGAGTTTGTTTTCTTGTTTTTTACTAAAAAGAAATAACAAATTTACAATCTAAAATACTCATTCCCTTTGTATGCCTACCTTTCAGAAATCATAATGTCCACAATGTCTCAAGCACCTGAAGGCTAGATTCTTCCCCCCACCCTTGCCCATCTTGTACAGACTGTAGGCTGTCCAACATATGTGCCATTTGTAAAGAGTGGGGGATCTAACCTCTGAATTCTTTGGTTCGCAGGCTAGACTGATGGTTGAGGATGGCAAGAAGGTGAAGAAGGAGGGTAAGAAGACGGCCTCTGAGAAGGGTGAGCTCGAGGCCTTCAAGGTAGAGTTAGTGAGTGAGATGCGCAGGACTTTGAAAGATCTGATGCCTGACATGCTTCGCGGCATGTTGCCGGGCACAGGTGTTTCATCTTCCTGTGCATCGACCTCCCTGCAGGTAGCCCCCATCCCTGAATCATGCCCTACTAGGTCAGACAGTGATCCAGGGGCAGCCGTTTTGGACCCAGGCTTGATGTTCACATCACCTTGTGATCCAGTTGCGCGAGCAGCATCAGGCGGGACCCGACCAGTAGGCCTGACCATGATCACTTGCGGAGTAACCTCGTCATCTGCCCTCGGGCATTCTCCTGGTCAGTCTGGGTTAGTGCTCCTGACCAGGAAGATGACGAAAACTACCTGCTCGGCCCACAGGATGATCATGAAGACATGGATGTGAGCGTTTACACTCCTCTCATGGGGAGCACGGCCACTCACACCTATGGTTCTGTTCCCTCGGGAGCAGGTTTTATGATACAGCCTGTGAGCCGATTTGGGATGGATGGCTGCCCGTATAAGATTCCAAGCTTAGCCGTGGAATCTCATACGGATGACCCGGCCCGCACTAGGGTGCTTTATGCCCCTCACATGAGCGTGGCCTCGGTGTGCGGCCTGCCCATGGAGAATGTCATGCCAGCCCTCGCAGGTCCGTATGCATTCCCCGGGCAGCCGGGTACGTCTGTAGCCTCCTCCACGGCCCCACCTGCGAATGCCATTGAAGATGATGAGGGCCCGCTGCTCGTCGGCATTTCACATCAAGAGTATACTTACCTCCCTAATACTTTTGATATTGCTAAATATCGACTTTCACTCAATAAACACTCAGATTAAAACAGTTAGGTGCCCCTACTGGGCAGGGAGTCAGAGTGTAGTCTGGCGGATGCCAGCCCCACCACCGCGCATGCGCAGACTAGCACTTCCTCTTTGCTAATTTATTGGCAGAGAGTGTACACATGCTTTTGTGTTAGAAACTTTCTATACTCTTTTTGAAGCTTTTTAAGACGGTTTGGTAGAAGTTTATCCCTGATAAAGATGGCTGAGAGAGTGACTTCGCCACAGGAGGGCCTTGGACCTTTAAATCAGGTGACTTCTAGTAAAATTAGCGAGTTTTTTCCCGGTGTAATGTGTTTCCGGGACTCGCGTTTACCGTGATAAGCGCCTTGTTTAGTTGGTTTATTTCAACTCGGTGCTATATAAGACTAATCTCTCTTTGTGTTTATGTCCACAGGTCTATGGGACAATATGTAATGGACATCACATCAGCAGAGGGTTTGTTTCTCTCCACCATGGTTCCATTTCCTACTAATACTGTTAGGTTATCTAACCAAAAATTTTGTCCAGTGAGTTGGAGGCCTAGTATAAAGGTCTTCTCACTTTGCCCTCTTGATCCAATTCCTTCCCCCATAAGGTGGAGAGAGTTAAGAGGCGGTCAGCTTGGTGGAGTGCTCCAGTTCATCACGTTGGATGGTTTGTCTATACAAAGTGTCAGGTATTTAGTTATTGATATGAGGTAATGTTAATTAGTAGAGAGGAAAGGGAGATAATTAACAGTATTTGCCCTTGTTATCAGTATATATCTGATGGTTGTGTATTCGAAATGTCCAGTCTGCACATGTTCTGGTTAAAGATACAATTCGTCCTTGCACTTGGATGTTTGTTGGGGATCGATTTTTTCCTGTCATAGGATTAATGACGTCATAATCAGCCTTGCGCTTTTTTAACAATTAAAGTTTGTCCAAAGCTGGTTTTCTGATGAATATTGATCGTTATGATCATTTCCTTCTCTGGAGTTCGTTGAGTTCTTAGCTTAACTAGATTGCTCATACTCCTCGTCCTTTGCCCTGTTTCAGAGACCGGGGTGTGCGTCCTGTGGACGGTTTTTGAGGGAAAAGTTTTCACCTCATCTCTGTTATCAGTGTAGCCCCTGTGGTCCCTTGATTAATTGCGAGATATGTAAGCACTGGGGGGGCGAGCTAATGTCCGAATTCTTATGCTTACAGGCGAAGGACAAGGTGGTGGAGGAGGAGAAGAAAAAGAATCAGAAAAGCGAGAGTGTGAGTAAGAAGGGTAAGAGGAAGGCTTCGTCCGCGGTGGACATGGAGGCCTTCCGGACCGAGATGTTGGGAGAGATGAGGAGGACGATAAAGGATTTGGTTCCAGGGTTGCTTCGTGGCATGCTCCCTGGACCAAATCCTTTGCCGTCTTCATCATCTGCTTCGGAGCAGGTAATCCCCACCTCTGAATCACCTTTCCTTAGTATGCTTCCGTTCGAAGATTCAGAGGTGGCCCCATTAGAGGGGGCGTTCCACGACCCTGGCAGCAGGCTTAGTGCCGCGCCGAGGGGCCGTGGACGGCTGTCGCTGGAACCCGCTGGCTGCTTATCAGTCCAGGGGTATCCGCACGCCGTGGGTGCCAGTACCTCGTATGGCACCTTCCCTGGCCAGTCCGGGTTAGCTTTCTTTGCTGACTCGGAGTCTAATCTGTCTGGCCAGGAGGAGGAGGATTACCTGTTGGGGTCGCCGTCTGAGGACGTGGCCATGGATTATGACGTTTGTGCACCCCTTGCGGGGAATACAGGCGCCTTATTCCACGGTTCTACTCACGCTGGAGTAGAGGCCACGGTTCAGACGGTGGCCCTGGGAGCTGCTGATAGCCAGCGGTACCGCATACCTCGGCTTGCCGAGAGTGTCGCTGGTGCTGACCGGGGCCGTGGTGGGGCGGTATATGCCCCGTGCTCTACCACGGCGCCTGCTCCTGGTCAAGCCAGTGAGATTAGCATGCCGGTCTTGGCAGGCCCGCATGTTTTCCCTGGCTTGCCAGGGGTATCAGCATATCCGCCGTCAAGCTCTACTGCTTGCGCTCAGGAGGAAGACGAAGGCCCCCGTCTTGTAGAGCGCTCGCAGTTAGCCACGGAAGAGGATTGGTCTGACGCTTGCCAGTGGTTGGTAAGTGTTAGGCCAGATCTGCCCGTGGAGCAGTCGGCTAGCCAGCGTGAACACAGGCCGTGGTTAGCTGGTAAGCCTACTGCTAACGCTATGCCTTCTCTGCCGCTGGCAGAGCATGTCGTTGACATGTTTGAGGCGGCGGAGACGTCCATTAAGTCGAGTGGACGTCTCGCCAAGGCCCCGCGCCAGGTGGCCAGGCGTTGTCGCATCGTGCCCCTGGATTACCAGCGGTACGGTGTGGTACCTAAGCCGAGCGTGGGTGAGGATGCGCGGCCAGGCTCCCGGTCTGACACGGGAGTCTTGCGTGATGCGGAGGAGAGTGGGAGGGCTTCGATTGCCGCTCTGTCCCACGTCTCCCAGCTGTTACAAGGGGTAGTAACAGCATCCGCATCGCGCCAGCCAAGTCCGGTCACAGTCCAGCGAGCCTTCCAGGATGGTATCAACTTGGCACTGGACTGTATGACTCGGGCAGTGACCAGGAGTGTCCGGGCAAGGCGCACGTTTGCCTTGGACAATCTGTGCCCGTCCCAGGACCTGTACAATAGGCTACTGCGTACGCCTATGACAGGTCCGGGTCTCTTTGGAGGTGAGGGATGTAGACACCTCCAGGAGACGGTTACTCTGGTAAATAACCAGAGGGCGCTGCGCGAGCAGTTTGAGGTGCTTCGTCGTGCTAACGTTCGCGCCGCACCCCCTGCGTATCGTCCCCTGCAGGCTCGAGGTGGCGGTGGCCAGGTCAGAGGCCAGCCACCATCGGAGCGTCGGCCTCGGCCGCGTGCGATTCGGCCAGCAGCGAGGGGGGCGCAGGCTCCTCAGGCGCAGTCAGCCAGGCAACCGCCCGCGCACCGAGGTGCGCGCGGTGCTGGTCGTGGCGCGCGAGGATCTGGGCGTGGTTATCGTTCCTGATGGGACGTTTACCACGGTGAGAACCGCTCCGGGGTTTCTGGCAAAGGAGACAGTGCCGCTCTTGCACTCCTTGTGTCCACCGATATCCCTAGGTGGACCGGTGGGAGGCCGGTTAGCCGACCACATGCAAGAGTGGGAACGGTTAACTCAGGACCGTTTAGTCTTGCGATGGCTTTCAGTCGGGTATCATCCCGATTGGATGACAGGCCCGCCATCGCGACTGTCTCTAGTGCCGATCTGGACTCCAAATCCGAGAGATCCAGAGCAAAGGTTGTGTATCGAGGAGGAAATAAATTCCCTCATACAAAAAGGAGCTATTCAGCCGGCACAGAGGTGTCCGGGCTTCTATTCAACCCTGTTCTTAGTAACAAAAAACACCGGAGGGTGGAGACCAATTCTCAACCTCAAGCCGTTGAACAAGTTCATAGAGATGCCCAGTTTCAAGATGGAAACTGTGCGCTCGGTGTTGGCGGGGTTAGAGAGGGGAATGTGGACAGCGTCGATAGATTTGAAGGACGCTTATTTCCACATCCCCATACACAGGAGTTTCCTTCACTTCCTGAGATTTGCATTCCAGGGCAGACAGTGGGAATTCAGGGTGTTACCCTTCGGAATTTCCACGGCTCCTCGGATTTTCACCCGTGTGGTTCTTGCGATCACAGCATACCTCCGCAGGAGAAGCATAGCAGTCCACACGTACATAGACGACTGGCTGTTGAAGGCGCACACCCAGGAAAGTTTATCGGCCAGTCTGGAGATTGTTTTGAAGATTCTCACGGACTTGGGCTGGATAATCAATTTCGAAAAATCAGAGCTGACTCCATCCCAGCGGTTTGTTTACCTGGGGATGATCTTCGATCTAGAGACGGGATATGTTTTCCCTACTCAGGAGAGAGTTCACAAACTCATCTCATTAATTCAGTCAGTGTGCGACAGTCGTCATGTCCTGGCACGGGTTTACTTGAGAATGCTGGGGTTGATGGTTTCATTGGAACCAGTCATTCCTCAGGCCGCCTTACGCAGGCGGCCGATCCAGTTATTTCTCATGACACAATGGACCCAGAGTACATACCCACGGAATGGCAACTAAATCAATGTGTGGCGGATCGTCTGTTCGACCATTGGGGGAAACCCAACATCGATTTGTTCGCAACGAAGAAGAATGCGAAGATGACGACGTACGTCTCTCCGATTCCAGATCCAAGCGCTTTCGCAACAGATGCGTTAGCTATCAGCTGGGGGAGAATGTATGCATACGCATTCCCGCCAGCAATCCTGATTCCAAAAATTCTTCAGAAAATCAGACATGAGGAATGCCAAGTGCTTCTGATCGCCCCGGATTGGCCAAGCCGATCATGGTATACGGATCTGCTGGACCTTCTGGTCTGCAATCCGGTTCCTCTGCCTCTGATGGACGATATTATCTTCCAGGGCAAGGCCCTTCACAGCAATCCGTCAATGTTCAGATTGACTGCGTGGATGTTGTCAAGGAATCTAGAATTAAGGAGGGCTTTTCTGAGCAAGCAGCCATGTTTATGGCCAAAGCCAGGAGGGGGTCAACCTCCAGAGCATATAATTATAAAATCAACAGATTTGCAGAATGGTGCTCAAAAAGATGTATTCATCCAATGGATGCATCTATTCAGGTACTAGCTGATTTCCTCTGTCACCTGTATGATGCCTATAGCCTCAAGCCTAACTCTATTGCTGGTTATAAGTCAGCTTTAATGTCTGTTATTCCTTGCTTGGCTAAGAGGGGAAGTGATGAAGTAAATACATTGAATGTATTGATTAAAGGCATGGGCAATCTAAGACCAAGGAATCCACCTGTGATTCCGTCTTGGAGTTTATCGCTAGTGCTTCAAGTACTAGGTGATAAGCCTTTTGAACCACTTAGTTCCATTTCTATGAAACTATTAACACTTAAGACTGTGTTTTTAATTGCTGCGGCCTCGGCTAGGCGTAGAAGTGAAATTCATGCCTTATCAGCCGAGGATGACCGTTTTGTGGTTTCAGGGGAAGGCCTTAAGCTGCTACCTAGGGTTAATTTCTTGGCTAAGAATCAGTCGTTGAAATATCCAGGTCAACCGATTGTTTTACCTGCTTTAACTAGATATGATCCTAATTCTAAGGCATGGTGTCCCGTCCGGGCGCTTCTCCGGTACAAACAACGTACATCGGAGTGGCGCACCGACCAATCGGCGTTATGGTTGTCATATATTGAACCCCATGGCAGGGCTTCTAAGGACACCATTTCTAGGTGGATTGTAGAATGTATTCAGTTTTGTCATAAATCCGCCACCGGGAAGCAGGTTGACGTGGCCAAGGCTCACAGTGTCCACGGCGTAGTGACATCCACGGCCCTATTTAATGGGGTCCCTGTGGATGATATTATGTCGGTGGCTCAATGGCACTGTGAGTCAAGCTTTACAGACCATTATCTCCGTGACACCTCTAATCCTCTCGCCTTGTCGATTTTGAAAAAATAGCTAGTTATATATTTTTGATGAGGTTTCCTCATTGCTTATATATTTCACAATTAATTTATGGAAACAACCACTTTTTTGGGACTGCATCGTTCTTCACCAATGGGAAGAGGATGTCAGCAGACATTTTCAACAAGGTCAGTCTTGTTCATGTGTTGTCCATTGTTGATTGTCTTGTCACGTTACCCGTTATTTATATGATGATGGTTTTGTGTATTTATGTGGTTCATTGTTGAGAGTATACGAAAATGGAGTTTTTTCGTCTCTGTCCTGTAGTACATGGCACTTGTACGTAGAGAGCGTATAGGACATTGAGGTCATTCGACTCTTCCTCCCAGGAAGGAGGGGGGGGGGGAGCGCATATGACATTCGGTCATCTCTCATACATCGGTGGTGTTATCCGATGGTTAGTCAAATCCTGACTGTTTTTTCATACAGTTTCAGAAGTTTAAGTGCCTTAAACGCAGAAAAACGTATATGGATGAGCTGGTCTGTTGACCTCGCCTCCCTCCCGCCGAATTCACTGTCGAATTCTGGCAATATCAAAAGTATTAGGGAGGTAAGTATACTCTTGATGTGAAATAAACGAAATCTAGGATTTCTTTTTTCACGAGAGAGTTGATACTTACCTCCCTAGATACGGACCCGGCCTCTCCACCCCACAGAGGCTCGGTCTTCAGGCTCTTAATAGATGCATGTGTATCAGCCAATAAATTAGTCAGAGGAAGTGCTAGTCTGCGCATGCGCGGTGGTGGGGCTGGCATCCGCCAGACTACACTCTGACTCCCTGCCCAGTAGGGGCACCTAACTGTTTTAATCTGAGTGTTTATTGAGTGAAAGCCGATATTTAGCAATATCAAAAGTATTAGGGAGGTAAGTATCAACTCTCTCGTGAAAAAAGAAATCCTAGATTTCGTTTAATTCACAGGTGGCCACGAACAGAGACAGGTCTGACGCGTGTGCATTGCTCCTCGCTGTCAGACCACAGCTCTCCATGGACGAATCGGCTGCCAGTAACACGTGAGCGTGGTTACAGGCGAAGCCGTTGGCCACCTCGGCTCAGTCTCTGCCATATGCTGAGCATATCTTAGATATGTTCACTGCGGCTGAGGAGTCGATCAGACCGAAAGGTTGCCTCGCGAAGCCCCCCCCCCCCACCCCCCGCGAGGTTGCTAGGCGATGCTGAGTTACTACCAGTCAGTACTCTCATTATGGTCTAGCGCCCCGACCGAGTGCGGCCGATCAAGCCACTCTGGGGGGAAGACACACGGCCAGGCTCTCATGCTGACACGGGAGTGCTGTGCTCGGGCACTATGCGCATGGCTAATGCCTCTTTGCGTGAATCTGAGGAGAGCTCGCCAGTAGTGATTAGTGCGCTGTCTCATGTGTCTCAGCTGCTATCAGGGGTAGTAGCAGCCTCAGTGCACCAACAGCCTAGTCTGGTGACAGTTCAATAAGCCATCCAGGATGGGATCAACCTGGCGTTGAATTGCCTGACTAGGTCGGTCACCAAGTCACTGAGGATGAGGCGCACATTTGTCTTAGACAACTTGTGCCCATCCCAGGAGCTCAAATTGTGTTTGTTGCAAGCGCCGATGGCTGGCCCTGGTCTTTTTGGAGGTGAGGGTTGTCTGCACCTGCATGAGATGGTGAACTTGTTGAATAACCAGAGGGCGCTACGCACACAATTTGAGGTGTTGCGCAGAGAACACGTGCGTGTTTAGCCCTCGGCTGTTCGACTCGTGGCGGTGCTGGCAGTGTCAGAGTCTAGCAGGCCAGCCGGGTTCAGAGACCGCACCAGCTGCACCAGCAGCAGCGTGCTGCTGTACGTCAGCCAGCGCCTCAAGCGCAACCAGCCAGGCAGCATCCTGGGCACCATGGTGCATGTGGCGCTGGGCGAGGCACGTGAGGAGCGGCGCGTGGTAACCGGGTCTGATGGCCTAAAAAGTTTTTCGGTTACAACAGGTACCACTCACGTGTTGTCACACGTACCAGAGACACGCCCACTTCTAAAATTTATATGCACCCCGTTAACCCTAGGTGCGGCAGTGGAGGGTCGTTTGACTTTCCACATTCAGGAGTGGGAGCCGTTAATTCAGGACCGCTTAGTCTTGCAATGGCTTTTGCACGGATACAGTCCAGAGTGGATAATAGGTCCGCCATTGCATCTGTCTCTGGTACTAGTCTGGACTCAAATTCCAAGAGATCCAGACAAGCGGTTGTGCATAAAAGAGCAGATAGAATCTCTAATTCTAAAAGGAGCAATTCAACCGGCGCAAGATTGCCCGGGTTTCTATTCAACCATGTTTCTTGTGACAAAGAACACCGGGGTGGGGGGGGGGGGGTGGAGACCAATTCTCAACCTCAAACCTCTAAAGAAATTTATAGACACACCGAGTTTCAAAATGAAAACAATAAAATCGGTGTTGTTGGGGTTAGAGAAGGGGATGTGGAGAAGTCTCCCATTCGGCATCTCGACGGCTCCGAGGGTCTTCACTCGAGTGGTCCTTGCTATCAGGGCATACCTCCGCAGGAGAAGTATAGCAGTCCACACTTATATAGCCGACTGGTTGCTAAAAGCACACAGCCCAGAAAGTTTGACAGCAAATCTGGAGATAGTTTTGAAAACTCTCACAGATTTAGGCTGGATAATCAACTTTCAGAAATCAGAAGTTTGTTTACCTGGGTATGTTCTTTGATCTGGAGATAGGATATGTTTATCCATCCCAGGAGAGAGTGGAGAATCTCCACTCGTGCATTCAATTCGTTTGCAGCAGTCGTTGTATTCTAGCACGAGTCTATTTGAGAATGCTAGGTCTGAGGCTTTCAATGAAAGCTGTCATTCCTCAGGTGGCCTTACGCAGGCGGCCGATTCAGCGGTCTCTCATGACTCAGAGGACGCAGAGTTCAGGATCGCTGGACTCGCGCATTCAACTGTAGGATCCTCTCATTCATCACCTTCATTGGTAGAGGGAGAGGGAATCTTCTAGCGGGGGTCAGCATGACCCATCCCCACCCTCAAGTAATGATGTTTACGGATGCATCGATGGGGGGATGGGGAGCTTGCCTGGAAGAAGCAGCAATAGCAGGGCTTTGGAATCGGGATCAGTCAAAGGAGCATATCAACATGCTACAATTACGAGCTGTAATTCTAGGCCTGGAACACTTCTTAAAAGAAGTGGAGGGAAAGTTTGTGTTGATACGTTTAGACACCTTAACAGTAGTGAGTTATATAAACCATCAGGTCAGAACAAAGTCGCCCAGTCTCTGTGTGATGACATGGAAACTGCTTTGCTGGTGTATGGATCATATGATCACCGTGAAAGCAGTTCATATTCCGGGAAGGCTGAATCTGTTAGCAGACCCATTGAGCCGAAGAATGAGCATTCTGCCTACGGAATGGCATCTAAATCAATGTGTGGCGGATCATCTGTTGAATCATTAGGGAAAACCCAACATAGATTTATTCGCAATGAAGAAGAATGTGAAGATGACGACGTACATTTCTCCGATTCTAGATCCAAGCACTATCGCAATAGATGCACTAACTATCAGGTGGAAGGGAATGTATGCATATGCATGCCCTCCAACAATCCTGATTCCAAGGATTCTCCAGAAGATCAAGCAGGAGGAATGCTAAGTACTTCATGGTTTACGGATCTGCAATCCGGTTCCTCTGCCTCTGATAGACAATATTATCTTTGAGGGCAAGACCCTTCACAACAATCCGTCAATGTTTCAATTGACTGCATGGATGTTGTCAAAAAATCCGCGATTAAGGAGGTCTTTTCTGAACAACCAGCCAATTTTATGGCCAGAGCCAGAAGGGGGTCAACCTCCAGAGCATTTAATTATAAAATCAACAGATTTGCGGATATAAATCAGCATTAATGACTGTTATCCCTTGCTTGGCAAAGAGGGGAAGTGATGAAGTATGTGTTTTAAATACTCTATGTATTTGGTATGGGCAATCTCAGACCAAGAAATCCTCCACTGGCACCGTCATGGAGTCTCTCTGGTTCTTCAAGTTTTGAGCGATGAACCTTTTGAACCACTTAGTGCTATATCTGTAAAATTATTGGCACTTAAAGCTGTATTTTTAGTTGCGGCAGCATCAGCCAGACGCAGAAGTGAAATTCATGCCTTGTCTGCTGAGCCTGGCCATTATATAGTTGCAGGTGAAGGCCTTAAGCTTCTACCGAGATTGAGTTTCTTGGCTAAGAATCAATATTTAAAATATCCGGTCAACCTATTATTTTACCTGCCTTAACCAGATATGATCCTGGTGCTAAAGCATGGTGTCCTGTCCATGCTTTAAATAAGTACAAGAGAAGAATTCAGCCTTGGTGGATGTACCCATGCTCTCTATGGTTGTTATATATTGAACCCCATGGTAGGGCGTCAAGAGACACCATTTCCAGATGGATAGTAGAATGCATTCAATTCTGTCATAAGACAGCCACTGGAATTCAAGTAGATAGAGCCAAGGCTCATAGTGTCCATGGTGTGGTAACTTCCACGGCATTATTTAATGGTGTTTCTATTGAAGACATTATGTCAGTAGCCCAGTGGCACTGTGAATCAAGCTTTACCGACCATTACTTCCGTGACACTTCTAACCCGCTCGCCGTCTCAGTCCTCAGAAAATATAAAATGTAGAGGTTTATATTTGTAATTAGTTTTCCTCCTCTGCTATTTACATCCCATTTGTTGGTAGGGTATCCCTACTATTGTCTGGTATCATTCTCTTTATCCGGTGGGTGAAGAGATTTCCGTGCCCAAGGCATCAGAGGTCAGTATATGTGACCATTTTGTTTTTTGTCTTGGTGATGGTGTCATGTTTTCTTTATTTAATGTGGTGATGGTTCATATCTAGTAATACTTTTCATTAAGTATTAGCGAACATGCTAATCATTTAGAGCAGCGTTTCTTCCTAAAACTTCCTCAGAAAGCGGGGGGGGGGGGGGGGGGAGTGCATTTGCCTTTTTATCAATCTCTCTTCATTGGTCAATTATCCGATGCAAAATTTTATTCCTGGTTGTCTGTTCAGACACAATTTCAGATGTTTTCAAATCTCTTGAAAATTCAAAGAGCTATTCTCTTCGAGGGTGTGCCTCTTTTTCAGGACTTTGCCTTCCTCCCGCCAAATTTACTTTCAAATTCGGGCTTTTATCAAGAGTGTTAGGGAGGTAAGTATGTTCTCATGATGTGGAATAAGAAAGTTTACCAAATTTCTGTTTCACGAGTGAGATGACATACTTACCTCCCTAACAGGATCCCGGCCTCTCCACCCCACAGATGCCTGGTCCTTTGGTTATTTGAATAGTTGCTTCTATGTCAGCCAATATTTAGTAACAGAAGTACCAGTATGCGCATGCGCAGTATTTGGGGTCTGTCAGGTGCATGACTGTCTACATCCCCTTGCCCATTAGGGGCACCTATCTTTTTATAATTCTGAATATTATTGAATTTAGAGCTGATATACTAGTATATCAAGAACGTTAGAGAGGTAAGTATGTCATCTCACTCGTAAAAAAGACAATTGGTAAATTTTCTTAATTCCTTCAAACTTCATCATGTTTTCTCACTCTCTGCCAGGTAGCGCTACTGTGCAATCCAGCAGTGCAAATGCAAATAGATATATCGACTATATATTAGCCTACATAGTACACGGAATAGTTAAATAGGATTAAAGGTGCATATTCACAGGCAAATTACTGAAAATAAAATTGTTTATATTGTGCACGTTTAAAAGCTTAAACTGTGAGCCTATGTGTAATGATACGAAATAAATGGTAGATGAGTTTATATTTATATAGGGCTACGTACGTGTGTGTCACCTGTGTGTGTCATGTGTGGATACACATATAAAACTTATATGGTTACTTGTAATAACTACACATCCCATTACATTATAAAATAGCACACAAATAATAAATTGCAGAGAATTGATCACGTATAAGGCCATGTTCTCACTAGAGAGTTAATCGGGAATAATGCCATACTTCAGTATGGCGTTATTCCTGATTAAGTCTCTAGTGAGAACACATCCTTAGATTTTGGATAATGCAACAAACATGTTTCCTACATTATGCATTTTGTCATCGCTATGGAGATGTGTATTTCATGCTGTTGATTGTATCCTGCATCTCTCTCTTTTTCCTTCCCCCCTACCACACGCACGCACGCACGCACGCACGCACGCACACACACTTTCGCCCCCCCCTCTCAGTCTACCGATTAAATTGTTATTGGAATGGCCCATACCTCAGCTTTGTACATGTAAGTCTTCATATTTTTACATTATTCTCATCAGATATAAATGAGTGTGCAGAAAGCACGAGCGGCTGTGAACAGAGATGTATAAATGACATACAAGGCAGTTTCACATGTGACTGTTATAAGGGATTCAATCTTAGCAGCTCAGATAATAGGACCTGCATACAAGGTATGGTAGATAAATTCTAATAACTTATTACAAGACCTAGGCCTTGTTCTCAACCAGTCGCTATTTCGGTAAATACCAGGTATATCGACGCGTTCACATTGGACTTCTTCTTGTCCCGGAATAAATACGTTTAATGCGAAATGTCAACAAGTTTGGGATTCTGCCTTGGGGAGGAATCCAGTTTTAGCTATGCCACACCCATCTTTAGCTAAGCTCCAGCCACACTTCGCCCATGTTGGGATTGATTGATCCCTGAACTCCCTGGCTATCAATTTCCAGAAAACTATACGGGTAAGCTGTTGAATATTTTGAAACTAATTTGACTAGGTGCTGTTGCTGCCTATCGCAGCAACAGCGCCCAGTCTAATTAGTTCAAAATATTCAACAGGATGTTTATTAAATAGTAAACACATACAATTCCTGCAAAAACGCATAGTCCGTCTTCAAATATGCATTCATGACGTACTTATCTACGTCATTCATGAAGTAGTTGATTATGGCATCGTCCTACATGCCATGTAGTTCATTATGACGACATATGATTGACTGAAAAACTGGAATCCTCCATTATTCATACGCTGGTCTAGCATTGTTATTATATTTTTTTGTTATTATATGTTTGAAGAAGTAGGATCATATGACAGTCAAGCGCACCGCCACGATAGTCTATGCACATTGTTGACTTGTGTTCATGTATATGTCTCCGAAGTTAAATTTGAATGAATTTATTCAAAGAAGTGTCAGTGTGTCTGTATATCAGACATGTGAAAGCTGGTCGGCCAAACCTTGACTTTTTAGTCTTGGCGCGGTGGTCGAGTGGAAAGATGTCTGGTTGCTGATGC
Organism: Chaetoderma sp. LZ-2023a; assembly: GCA_034401795.1. NCBI lineage: Eukaryota > Metazoa > Mollusca > Caudofoveata > Chaetodermatida > Chaetodermatidae > Chaetoderma > Chaetoderma sp. LZ-2023a. Next base: position 22,072,831 of record CM067367.1, read on the forward strand.
TATGCGGAGTTGCAGAATGGCGGTTCGATCCCCCGACTGCGAGATGGTGATCAACAAATTAAACTAATGGGTGCATGACTGTCGGCTAAGTTAGCACATAGAAATTGAAGCCGCACGTTGCCAGTACGTCAATAAAATAAAAAATACATACATACTTACATACAAAACTACATACTTGTGAGTGCCTAGTGATCAAGCAGGAGGGATCTAAAAAAATGTAAAAGTAAGAATATCTGGAATGTACACCATCAAAATTCCAGTCAATTCGTGTGGTTGTGAGATGGGTGGTTGAAAGCCAGTCCGGTGAAAGAGGATTATTGTCCTCTGGATGTTGGTCTGGTGGTAGAGCACTCATTCGGGCGAAAGCTGCCTCAGAATTGTCAGGTTCGAACCCCACTCGGGTAAAAAAAAGTGAAAAGGTAAAATTACATTCCAGATGATGAATGAGCTATTTCACTTCAAGAGTATACTTACCTCCCTAATACTTTTTGATATTGCTAAATATCGGCTTTCACTCAAAAAACACTCAGAATAAAAACAGTTAGGTGCCCCTACTGGGCAGGTAGTCAGAGTGTAGTCCGGCGGATGCCAGCCCCACCACTGCGCATGCGCAGACTAGCACTTCCTCTTTGCTAATTTATTGGCAGAGAGTGAACACATGTTTTTGTGCTTTACGCTTTTCTACTCGTTTACAAGTCATATTAACCTATAAAATAAGAAGTTCAAGCCTGTTTGTGATGTCGGAGAGAGTACTTTCGCCGGAGGAGGGCCCAGGACCTATCCATCAGGTGACTACTATTAAAATTAGCGAGTTTTACCCGGTGTAATGTGTTTCCGGGACTCGCGTTTACCGTGATAAGCTCCTTGTTTAGTTGTTTTATTCAACTGGGTGCTATATAATACTAATCTCTCTTTGTGTTTATGTCCACAGGTATCTGTCAGGATATGGAATGGACATCACAGCATCAGAGGGTTTGCTTCTCTCCACCATGGTTCCATTTCCTACTAATACTGTTAGGTTATCTAACCAAAAATTCTATGTCCAGTGAGTCGGAGGCCTAGTATAAAGGTCTTCTCACTTTGCCCTCTTGATCCAATTCCTTCCCCTAAGGTGGAGAGAGTTAAGAGGCATAGTCTTGGTGGAGTGCTCCAGGTCATCACGTTGAATGGTTTGACTATACAAGGTGTCAGGTATCTAATTATTGATATGAGGTGATGTTAATTATTTAGAGAAAATTAACTGTAATTGCCATTGTTATCAGTGTGTATCTGATGGTTGTGTAGTCGGAATATCCATTTCACTTCAAGAGTATACTTACCTCCCTAATACTTTTGATATTGCTAAATATTGGCTTTCACTCAATAAACACTCAGATTTAAAACAGTTAGGTGCCCCTACTGGGCAGGGAGTCAGAGCGTAGTCTGGCGGATGCCAGCCCCACCACCGCGCATGCGCAGACTAGCACTTCCTCTTTGCTAGATTATTGGCAAAGAGAACACACATGTCTTTTTCAGTCATAAGCTTTTCCTACTCTTAAACTGTTTATTTGGTGTTATTTTGGAGTGATAGTGTCTGATTTGTATGGCGGGAGGATACACTTCGCCACAGAAGGACTTAGGACCTTTAAATCAGGTGACTTCTAGTAAAATTAGCGAGTTTTCTTCCCGGTGTATTGTGTTTCCGGGACTCGCGTTTACCGTGATAAGCGCCTTGGTTAGTTGGTTTATGTCAACTCGGTGCTTCCTAGGACTAATTTCTCTTTCTGTTTATGTCCACAGGTCTGTATGACGCTAGGTGGTGACATCACGGAAGCAGAGAGTTAGTTTTCTCTCCACCATGGTTCCATTTCCTACTAACACTGTTAGGTTATCTAACCAAATGAAAAATTATGTCCAGTGAGTTGGAGGCCTAGTATAAAGGTCTTCTCACTTTGCCCTCTTGATCCAATTCCTTCCCCATGAGGTGGAGAGTGTTAAGAGGCGTGCAGATGGTGGAGTTCTCCGGTTCGTCACGTTGGATGGTTTGTCTATACAAAGTGTCAGGTATCTAGTTATTGATAATGTGGTAATGTTAATTATTGTAAACAAACAAAGGGAGATAATTAACATTTTTGCCAGAAAAGAGTTATCTATATGTATCTGATGGTTGTGTAGTCGACTTATCCATTCAGCATACAATTCGTCCTTGCACTTGGATGTTTTGTTGGGATCGAATTTTTTCCTGTCACGGGATTAATGACGTCATAATCAGCCTGGCTATGTATTTATCAGCAATTCAAGCGCTATGCTGGTTTCTGATGTATTTTGATCTTTATGATCGTTTTCCTTCTCTTTGAGTTGGATTGAGTTTCTAAGCTTAACTAGTTGCTCATACTCCTTGTCCTTTGCCCTGTTTCAGGGACCGGGTTGCGCGTCCTGTGGACATTTTGTTCATCAAAAGTTCTGGCCTCATCTGTGCTATCTATGTAGCCCTTGTGGTCCCTTTGTTAATTGTGACATATGTAAGCACTGGGGGGGCGAGTTAATGTCCGAATTCTTGTGCTGCTTACAGGCGACGGACAAGGTGGTAGAGGAGGAGAAGAAGAAGAAGCGGAAACGAGAGGTTGTAAGTAGGAAGGGTAAGGGGAAGGTCTCGTCCGCGGTGGATATGGAGGCCTTCCGGACCGAGATGTTGGGAGAGATGAAGAGGACAATAAAGGATTTGGTTCCAGGGTTGCTTCGTGGCATGCTTCCTGGACCAAATCCTTTACTGTCCTCATCATCGGCTTCGGAGCAGGTAATCCCCGCCTCTGGATCGGTTTTCCTTAGACCGCTTCCGTTGTTCGACGATTCAGAGGTGGCCCCATTAGAGGGGGCGTTCCACGACCCTGGCAGCAGGCTTATTGCCGCGCCGATAGGGGACCGTGGACGGTTGTCGCTGGAACCCGCGGGCTGCCTATCAGTCCAGGGGTATCCGCACGCCGCGGTGGCCAGTACCTCCTATGGCACCGTTCCTGGTCAGCCCGGGTTAGCTCTCTTTGCTGACCCGGGGTCTAATCTTTCTGACCAGGGTGATGAGGATTACCTGCTAGGGTCGCCGTCTGACGACGTGGACATGGATGAAGACGTTTGTGCACCCCTCGCGGGGAATGCAGGCGCCTTATTCCACGGTTTTACTCACCCTGGAGTAGAGTCCGCGGCTCAGGTGGTGGCCCAGGGCGCGGCTGATGGCCAGCGGTACCGCATACCTCGGCTTGCCGAGGGTGTTGCTGGTGCTGGCCGGGCCCGTGGTGGCGATATATATACCCCGCGCTATGCCACGGTGCCTGCTCCTGGTCAAACCAGTGATATTCTCATGCCGGTGCTGTCAGGCCCGCATGTTTTCCCTGGCTTGCCAGGTGTATCAGCGTACCCGCCGTCAAGCTCTACTGCTTGCGCTCAGGAGGAAGACGAAGGACCCCGTCTTGTAGAGCGCTCGCAGTTAGCCACGGAGGAGGATTGGTATGACGCTTGCCAGTGGCTGGTGAGCGTTAGGCCTGATCTGCCCGTGGAGCAGTCGACTAGCCAGCGTATTCACACGCCGTGGTTAGCTGGGAAACCGACTGCTAATGCTATGCCTTCTCTGCCGCTGGCGGAGCATGTCGTTGACATGTTCGAGGCGGCGGAGACGTCCATTAACTCGAGTGGACGTCTCGCGAAGGCCCCTCGCGAGGTGGCCAGGCGTTGTCGCATCGTGCCCCTGGATTACCAGCGGTACGGTCTGGTACCCAAGCCCAGCGTGGATGACCGCGCGGCTTTGGGTGAGGATGCGCGGCCAGGCTCCCGTTCTGACACGGGGGTTTTGTGCTCGAACGCGTTGCGTTCGGCGAATACCGCGTTGCGTGATGCGGAGGAGAGTGGGAGGGCTTCGATTGCCGCTCTGTCCCACGTCTCCCAGCTGTTACAGGGGGTAGTAACGGCATCCGCATCGCGCCAGCCAAGCCCGGTTACGGTCCAGCGAGCCATCCAGGATGGTATTAACCTGGCGCTGGACTGTATGACTCGGGCGGTGACCAGGAGTGTCCGGGCAAGACGCACGTTTGCCCTGGACAATCTGTGCCCGTCTCAGGACCTGTACAATAGGCTACTCCGTACGCCTATGACGGGTCCTGGTCTTTTTGGAGGTGAGGGATGTCGCCACCTCCAGGAGACGGTCACCCTGGTGAATAACCAGAGGGCGCTGCGCGAGCAGTTTGAAGTGCTGCGTCGTGCTAACGTTCGCGCCGCGGCCCCTGTGTGTCGTCCCCTGCTGGCTCGTGGTGGTGCTGGCCAAGTCAGAGGCCAGCCACCGTCGCAGCGTCGGCCTCGGCCGCGTGCGATTCGGCCAGCAGCGAGGGGGGGCGCAGGTTCCTCAGGCGCCGTCAGCCAGGCAACCGCCCGCGCACCGAGGTGCGCGCGGGGCGGGGCGGGGCGCGCGAGGATCTGGGCGTGGTTATCGGTCCTGACAGGACGCTTACCGCGGTAAGAACCACTCCGGTGTGTATGGCAATGGAGACAGTGCCGCTCTTGCATGCCTTGTGTCCACCGCGGTCCCTAGGTGGACCGGTGGGAGGCCGGCTAGCCGACCACATGCAAGAGTGGGAACGGTTAACTCAGGACCGTTTAGTCTTGCGATGGCTTTCCGTCGGGTATCATCCAGAGTGGATGACAGGCCCGCCGTCGCGACTGTCTCTAGTGCCAGTCTGGACTCCCATTCCGAGAGATCCAGAGCAAAGGTTGTGTATCGAGGAGGAGATAAATTCCCTCGTACAAAAAGGAGCTATTCAGCCGGCACAAAGGTGTCCGGGCTTCTATTCAACCCTGTTCTTAGTAACAAAACGCACCGGAGGGTGGAGACCGATTCTCAACCTCAAGCCACTGAACAAGTTCATCGAGACGCCCAGTTTCAAGATGGAAACGGTGCGCTCGGTGTTGGCGGGGTTGGAGAGGGGGATGTGGACGGCGTCGATAGATTTGAAGGACGCTTATTTCCACATCCCCATCCACGGGAGTTTCTGTCGCTTCCTAAGATTTGCATTCCAGGGCAGACAGTGGGAATTCAGGGTGTTGCCCTTCGGAATTTCCACGGCTCCTCGGGTTTTCACCCGTGTGGTTCTTGCGATCACAGCATACCTCCGCACGAGAAGCATAGCAGTCCACACGTACATAGACGACTGGCTGTTGAAAGCGCACACCCGGGAAAGTTTGTCGGCCAATCTGGAGATTGTTTTGAAAACTCTCACAGACTTAGGCTGGGTGATCAATTTCCCAAAATCAGAGCTGACTCCATCCCAGAAGTTTGTTTACCTGGGGATGTTCTTCGATCTAGAGACAGGATATGTTTATCCTACTCAGGAGAGAGTTCAGAAACTCATCTCATTAATTCAGTCAGTGTGCGACAGTCGTCATGTCCTGGCACGGGTTTTCTTGAGAATGCTGGGGTTGATGGTTTCGTTGGAACCAGTCATTCCTCAGGCCGCCTTACGCAGGCGGCCGATCCAGTTATTTCTCATGACACAATGGACCCAGAGTACAGGTTCGCTGGACTCGAATGTGTCAGTGTTGGCGCCTCTCATTCACCACCTGCAATGGTGGTTGAATACAGAGAATCTCTTGCCTGGGGTTTTGCTAACCCCTCCCCACCCTCAGGTGACTGTGTATACAGATGCATCGATGGAGGGCTGGGGAGCTTGCCTGGAAGAATCCACGATATCAGGGCTTTGGAATCTGGAACAGTCAAAGGAACATATAAATCTACTGGAGCTAAGAGCAGTAGTCCTGGGCCTGGAACATTTCTTACAGAAAGTTCAGGGCAAGATTGTTCTTATTCGTTCAGACAACTCAAGAGTTGTGACTTACATAAACCGCCAGGGCGGAACGAAGTCGCCCAGTCTCTGTATGATGACATGGAAACTGCTTTGTTGGTGTCTGGATCACCAGATTACCTTGAAAGCAGTTTATATTCCGGGAAGGTTAAACCTGCTAGCAGACTCATTGAGCCGAAGGATGAGTGTTTTACCCACGGAATGGCAACTAAATCAATGTGTGGCGGATCGTCTGTTCGACCATTGGGGGAAACCCAACATCGATTTGTTCGCAACGAAGAAGAATGCGAAGATGACGACGTACGTCTCTCCGATTCCGGATCCAAGCGCTTTCGCAACAGATGCGTTAGCTATCAGCTGGGGGAGAATGTATGCATACGCATTCCCTCCAGCAATCCTGATTCCAAAAATTCTTCAGAAAATCAGACAAGAGGAATGCCAAGTGCTTCTGATCGCCCCGGATTGGCCAAGCCGATCATGGTATACGGATCTGCTGGACCTTCTGGTCTGCAATCCGGTTCCTCTGCCTCTGATGGATGACATTATCTTCCAGGGCAAGGCCCTTCACAACAATCCGTCAATGTTCAGATTGACTGCGTGGATGTTGTCAAGGAATCTAGAATTAAGGAGGGCCTTTCTGAGCAAGCAGCCATGTTTATGGCCAAAGCCAGGAGGGGGTCAACCTCCAGAGCATATAATTATAAAATCAACAGATTTGCAGAATGGTGCTCAAAAAGATGTATTGATCCAATGGATTCATCTATTCAAGTAGTAGCTGATTTCCTCTGTCACCTCTATGATGCCTATAGCCTCAAGCCTAACTCTATTGCTGGTTATAAATCAGCATTAATGTCTGTTATTCCTTGCTTGGCTAAGAGGGGAGGTGATGAAGTAAATACATTAAATGTATTAATTAAAGGGAAGGGCAATCTAAGACCAAGGAATCCACCTGTGATTCCGTCTTGGAGTTTATCGCTAGTGCTTCAAGTACTGGGTGATAAGCCTTTTGAACCACTTAGTTCCATTTCTATGAAACTATTAACACTGAAGACTGTGTTTTTAATTGCTGCGGCCTCGGCTAGGCGTAGGAGTGAAATTCATGCCTTATCAGCCGAGGATGACCGTTTTGTGGTTTCAGGGGAAGGCCTTAAGCTGCTACCTAGGGTTAATTTCTTGGCTAAAAATCAGTCGTTGAAATATCCAGGTCAACCTATTATTTTGCCTGCTTTAACTAGATATGATCCTAATTCTAAAGCATGGTGTCCCGTCCGGGCGCTGCGCCGGTACAAACAACGTACGGCGGAGTGGCGCACCGACCAGTCAGCGTTATGGTTGTCATATATTGAACCCCATGGCAGGGCTTCTAAGGACACCATTTCCAGGTGGATTGTGGAATGCATTCAGTTTTGCCATAAATCCGCCACCGGGAAGCAGGTTGACGTGGCCAAGGCTCACAGTGTCCGCGGCGTAGTGACATCCACGGCCCTATTTAATGGGGTCCCTGTGGATGATATTATGTCGGTGGCTCAGTGGCACTGTGAGTCAAGTTTTACAGACCATTATCTCCGTGACACCTCTAATCCTCTCGCCTTGTCGATTTTGAAAAAATAACTCGGTTTATATTTTTTGAGGAGGTTTTTTCCTCATTACTTATATATTTCACAATTAATGTATGGAAACACCCACTTTTTTGGGCCTGCATCAGTCTTTACCAATGGGAAGATGATGTCAGCAGCCATTTTCAACAAGGTCAGTCTTGTTCATGTGTTGTCCGTTGTTGATTGTATTGTCACGATTACCCGTTATTAATATGGTGATGGTTTGTGTATTTGTGTGGTTCATTGTTGAGAGTTACGAAAATGGAGCTTTTTCGTCTCTGTCCTGTAGTACATGGCACTTGTACGTAGAGAGCGTATAGGACATTGAGGTCAGGCGACTCTTCCTCCCAGGAAGGAGGGGGGGGGGGAGCGCATATGACATCGGTCATCTCTCATACATCGGTAGTGTTATCCGATGGTTAGTCAAATCCTGACTGTTTTTTCTTACAGTTTCAGAAGTTTAAGTGCCTTAAACGCAGAAAAGCGTATAGGGATGAGCTGGTCTTTTGACCTCGCCTCCCTCCCGCCAGATTCACTTTCGAATTCTGGCAATATCAAAAGTATTAGGGAGGTAAGTATACTCTTGAAGTGAAATAAACGAAATCTAGGATTTCTTTTTTCACGAGAGAGTTGATACTTACCTCCCTAGATACGGACCCGGCCTCTCCACCCCACAGAGGCTCGGTCTTCAGGCTCTTAATAGTTGCATGTGTGTCAGCCAATAATCTAGTCAGAGGAAGTGCTAGTCTGCGCATGCGCGGTGGTGGGGCTGGCATCCGCCAGACTACGCTCTGACTCCCTGCCCAGTAGGGGCACCTAACTGTTTTAAATCTGAGTGTTTATTGAGTGAAAGCCAATATTTAGCAATATCAAAAGTATTAGGGAGGTAAGTATCAACTCTCTCGTGAAAAAAGAAATCCTAGATTTCGTTTATTCTGAAGATGTTCTGGTTATGGATACAATTCGTCCTTGCACTTGGATGTTTGTTACGGATCGATTTTTTTCTGTCATAGGATTAATGACGTCATAATCAGCCTTGCTCTTTATTAACAATTAAAGTTTTGTCCAACGCTGGTTTCAGATGATTAGTGATCTTTATGATCATTTCCCTCTCTTTTAGTTTGGTTTTGAGTTTCTAACCTTAACAAATTTGCTCATTGTCCTCGTCCTTTGTCCTGTTTCAGAGACCTGGTTGCTCGTCCTGTGGACGTTTCCTGAAGGAAAAATTCATTCCTCATCTCTGTTATCATTGTAGCCCTTGTGGGCCCTTGCTTAATTGCGAGATATGTAAGCATTGGGGGGGCGAACTAATGTCCGAATTCTTGTGCCTGCAGGCGAAGGACAAGGTGGTGGAGGAGGAGAGGAAACAGAAGAGAGAGGGTGTAAGTAAGAATGGTAAGAGGAAGGCCTCGTCCGCGGTGGACATGGAGGCCTTCCGTGTTGAGATGTTGGGAGAGATGAAGAGGACAATAAAGGATTTGGTTCCAGAGTTGCTTCGTGGCATGCTTCCTGGGCCAAATCCTTTGTTGTCCTCGTCATCTACTTCGGAGCAGGTAATCCCCACCTCTGAATCACCATTCCGTAGGCCGTTACCAGTTTTCGAGGATTCAGAGGTGGCCCCATTAGAGGGGGCATTCCATGACCCTGGCAGCAGGCTTGCCGCGCCGAGGGGTCGTGGACGGCTGTCGCTGGAGCCCGCTGGGTGCTTATCAGTCCAGGGGTATCCGCACGCCGCGGGTGCCAGTTCCTCCTATGGCACCTTTCCTGGCCAGTCCGGGTTAGCTCTCTTTGCTGACCCGGAGTCTAATCTGTCTGGCCAGGAGGAAGAGGATTACCTGTTAGGGTCGCCGTCTGAGGACGTGACCATGGATTATGACGTCTGTGTACCCATCGCGGGGAATGCAGGCGACATATTCCATGGCTCAACTCACGCAGGAGTGGAGTTCATGGCTCAGAAGGTGGGCCTGAGCGGTGCTGATGGCCAGCTATACCGCATCCCTCGGCTTGCCGAGGGTATTGCTGGTGCCGGTCGGGGCCGTGGTGGGGCGGTATCTGCCCCGCGCTCTACCACGGCGCCTGCTTCTGGACAAGCCAGCCAGGTTACCATGCCGGTGCTTTCGGGCCCGCATGGTTTCTCTGGCTTGCCAGGAGTGTCAGCTTATCCTCCGACAAGCTCTGCTGCGTGTGCTCAGGAGGAAGACGAAGGCCCCCGTCTTGTAGAGCACTTGCAGTTAGCCACGGAGGAGGATTGGTCTGTCGCTTGTCAATGGCTGATTAGTGTTAGGCCAGACCTGCCCGTGGAGCAGACGGCTAGCCAGCGTGACCGCAGGCCGTGGTTAGCTGGTAAAGCCGCTGCTAGCCCTATGCCATCTCTGCCGTTAGCAGAGCATGTCGCTGATATGTTCGCGGTGGCGGAGACGTCCATTAAGGTGAATGAGCGTCTCACGAAGGCCCCTCGCGAGGTGGCAAGGCGCTGCCGCATCGTGCCTGTGGATTAGCAGAGGTACGGTGTGGTGCCCAAGCCTAGCGTGGATGACCGCGCGGCTTTGGGCGAAGATGCGCGGCCGGGCTCCCGTTCTGGCACGGGAGCTTTGTGTTCGAACGCGTTGCGTTCGGCGAATGCCGCATTGTGTGATGCGGAGGAGAGTGGGAGAGCTTCTATTGCGGCTCTGTCCCACGTCTCCCAGCTGTTACAGGGGGTAGTAACGGCATCCGTATCGCACCAACCGAGCTCGGTCACAGTCCAGAGAGCCATCCAGGATGGTATCAACCTGGCTCTGGACTGCATGACTCGGGCGGTGACTAGGAGTGTCCGGGCGAGGCGCACGTTTGTCTTGGACAACTTGTGCCCGTCCCAGGACCTGTACAATAGGCTACTGCGTACGCCTATGACATGTCCGGGTCTCTAGAGGTGAGGGATGTAGGCACCTCCAGGAGACGGTTACTCTGGTCAATAACCAGAGGGCGCTGCACGAGCAGTTTGAGGTGCTCCGTAGGGAGCGCGTTCGCGCAGCACCCCCTGCGTTTCGTCCCCTGCAGGCTCGAGGTAGAGGTGGCCAGGTCAGAGGCCAGCCACCATCGCAGCGTCGGCCTCGGCCACGTGCGATTCGGCCAGCAGTGAGGGAGGCGCAGGATCCTCAGGCGCAGTCAGCCGGGCAGCCACACGCGCACCGAGGTGCGCGTGGTGCTGGGCGTGGCGCGCGAGGATCTGGTCATGGTAATTCTGCCTGATGGGCCGGTTACCACGGTGGGAACCACGCCGGTGTTTCTGGCGAAGGAGAAGTGCCACTCTTGCACTCCTTATGTCCACCACTCTCCCTAGGTGGACCGGTGGGAGGCCGGTTGGCCGACCACATGCAAGAGTGGGAACGGTCAACTCAGGACCGTTTAGTCTTGCGATGGCTTTCAGTCGGGTATCATCCCGATTGGATGACAGGCCCGCCATCGCGGCTGTCTCTGGTGCCAATCTGGACTCCAAATCTGAGAGATCCAGAGCAAAGGTTGTGTATCGAGGAGGAGATAAACTCCCTCATACAGAAAGGAGCGATTCAGCCGGCACAAAGGTGTCCGGGCTTCTATTCAACCGTGTTCTTAGTAACAAAAAACACCAGAGGGTGGAGACCTATTCTCAACCTCAAGCCGTTGAACGTGTTCATAGAGATGCCTAGTTTCAAGATGGAGACTGCGCTCGGTGTTGGCAGGGTTGGACAAGGGAATGTGGACAGCCTCAATAGATTTGAAGGATGCTTATTTCCACATCCCCATTGCGAGGAGTTTCCGTTTCCGTCGCTTCCTGAGATTTGCATTCCAGGGCAGACAGTGGGAATTCAGGGTGTTACCCTTCGGAATTTCCACGGCTCCTCGGGTTTTCACCCGTGTGGTTCTTGCGATCACCGCATACCTCCGCAGGAGAAGCATAGCAGTCCACACGTACATAGATGACTGGCTGTTGAAAGCACACACCCAGGAAATTTATCGGCCAATCTGGAGATTGTTTTGAAGACTCACAGACTTGGGCTGGATAATCAATTTCCAAAAATCAGCTGACTCCATCCCAGAAATTTGTTTACCTGGGCATGTTCTTCGATCTAGAGACAGGATATGTTTATCCTACTCAGGAGAGAGTTCAGAGACTCATCTCAGTAATACAGTCAGTGTGCGACAGTCGTCATGTCCTGGCACGGGTTTACTTGAGGATGCTGGGGTTGATGGTTTCTTTGGAACCAGTCATTCCTCAGGCCGCCTTACGCAGGCGGCCGATCCAGTTATTTCTCATGACACAATGGACCCAGAGTACAGGTTCGCTGAACTCGAACGTCTCAGTGTTGGCGCCTCTAATTCACCACCTGCAATGGTGGTTGAATACAGAGAATCTCTTGGTGGGGGTTTTGCTAACCCCTCCCCACCCTCAGGTGACTGTATACAGATGGAGCGGTGGGGAGCTTGCCTGGAAGAATCCACAATATCAGGGCTTTGGGATCTGGAACAGTCGAAGGAACATATCAATCTCTTGGAACTAAGAGCAGTAGTCCTGGGCCTGGAACATTTCTTACTGAAAGTTCAGGGCAAGATTGTTCTTATTCGTTCAGACAACTCAACTGTAGTGACTTACATAAACCGCCAGGGCGGAACGAAGTCGCCCAGTGTCTGTATGATGACATGGAGACTGCTTTGTTGGTGCCTGAATCACAGGATTACCTTGAAAGCAGTTCATATTCCGGGAAGGTTAAATCTGCTAGCAGACTCATTGAGCTGAAGGATGAGTGTTTTACCCACGGAATGGCAACTAAGTGAATGTGTGGCGGATCGTCTGTTCGACCATTGGGGGAAACCCAACATCGATTTGTTCGCAACGAAGAGGAAAGCGAAGATGATGACGTACGTCTCTCCGATTCCAGATCCAAGCGCTTTCGCAACAGTTGCATTAGCGATCAGCTGGGCGGGAATGTATGCATACGCATTCCCTCCAGCAATCCTGATTCCAAAAGTTCTTCAGAAAATCAGACAGGAGGAGTGCCAAGTGCTTCTGATCGCCCCGGATTGGCCAAGCCCATCGTGGTATACAGATCTGCTGGACCTTCTGGTCTGCAATCCGGTTTCTCTGCCTCTGATGCACGACATTATCTTCCAGGGCAAGGCCCTTCACAACAATCCGTCAGTTTTCTGATTGACTGCGTGGATGTTGTCAAGGAATCTATAATTAAGGAGGGCTTTTCTGAGCAAGCGGCCATGTTTATGGCCAAAGCCTGGAGGGGGTCAACCTCCAGAGCATATAATTATAAAATCAACAGATTTGCAGAGTGGTGCTCAACAAGATGTACTGATCCAATGGATTCATCTATTCAGGTAGTGGCTGATTTCCTCTGTCACCTGTATGATGCCTATAGCCTCACGCCTAACTCTATTGCTGGTTATAAGTCAGCTTTAATGTCTGTTATACCTTGCTTGGCTAATAGTGGGAGTGATGAAGTAAGTACAATAAATGTATTAATTAAAGGCATGGGCAATCTAAGACCAAAGAATCCCCCTGTGATTCCATCTTGGAGTTTATCTCTGGTGCTTCAGGTACTTGGAGATGAGCCTTTTGAACCACTTAGTTCCATTTCTATGAAACTGTTAACTCTTAAAACTGTATTTTTAATTGCTGCGGCCTCGGCTAGGCGTAGGAGTGAGATTCATGCCTTATCAGCCAAGGAAGATCGTTTTGTGGTTACAGGGGAAGGCCTTAAGTTACTACCTAGGATTAATTTCTTGGCTAAGAATCAGTCTGAAATATCCAGGTCAACCTATTTTTTTGCCAGCTTTAACTAGATATGATCCTAATTCTAAAGCATGGTGCCCCGTCCGGGCGCTGCTCCGGTACAAACAACGTACATCGGAGTGGCGCACAGACCAGTCAGCGTTATGGTTGTCATATATTGAACCCCATGGCAGGGCGTCTAAGGACACCATTTCCAGGTGGATTGTAGAACGTATTCAGTTTTGTCATAAATCCGCCACCGGGAAGCAGGTTGACATGGCCAAGGCTCACAGTGTCCACGGCGTAGTGACATCCACTGCCCTGTTTAGTGGGGCCCCTGTGAATGACATTATGTCAGTTGCTCAGTGCCACTGTGAGTCAAGTTTTACAGACCATTATCTCCGTGACACCTCGAATCCTCTCGCCTTGTCGATTTTGAAAAAATAACTAGGTGTACATTTTTTTTTTATGGGGTTTCCTCATTGCTTATATATTTCACAATTAATTAATGGAAACAACCACTTTTTGGGACTGCATCAGTCTTCACCACTGGGGAGATGATGTCAGCAGCCAAGTTCAACAAGGTCAGTCTTGTTCATGTGTTGACCATTGTTGATTGTATTGTCACGTTACCCGTTGTTATTAACATGGTGATGGTTTGTGTGTTCATGTGGTTCATTATTGAGAGTATACGAAAATGGAGCCTTTTCGTCTCTGTCCTATAGTACATGGCACTTGTACGTAGAGAGCGTATGGGACATTGAGGTCAGTCGAGTCTTCCTCCCAGGAAGGTGGGGGGGGGGGGGGGGGGGGTGGGGGAGCGCATATGACATTCGGTCATCTCTCATACATCGGTTGCATTATCCGATGGGGTGTCAAATCCTGACTGTGTTTTCACACAGTTTCAGAAGTTTAAGTGCCTTAAACGCAGAAAAGCGTATAGGGATGAGCTGGTCTTTTGACCTCGCCTCCCTCCCGCTGAATTCCCTGTCGAATTCTGGCAATATCAAAAAGTATTAGGGAGGTAAGTATACTCTTGAAGTGAAATAAACGAAATCAAGGATTTCTTTTTTCACGAGAGTTGATACTTACCTCCCTAGACACGGACCCAGCCTCTCCACCCCACAGAGGCTCGGTCTTCAGGCTCTTAATAGTTGCATGTGTGTCACCCAATAAATTAGTCAGAGGAAGTGCTAGTCTGCGCATGCGCGGTGGTGGGGCTGGCATCCGCCGGACTACACTCTGACTCCCTGCTCAGTAGGGGCACCTAACTGTTTTAATCTGAGTGTTTTATTGAGTGAAAGCCAATATTTAGCAATATTAAAAAGTATTAGGGAGGTAAGTATCAACTCTCGTGAAAAAAGAAATCCTTGATTTCGTTTAGATTCTAGTGCATTTGCGTCGTCAAAGACAGGGTTCATAGAACTAATGCTTGACTATAAAAAAACCCTAAAAAAGCCTACATACATATATACATACATCCATACATACATACACGCATGCACACACGCACATGCTTATGCACGCACACACACGCATGCACGCATGCACGCACACACGCACGCACGCACGCATGCATGCACGCACGCACACCTATACATGTACCAACACACACACACACATGCACGAACATATGTACATACATATGAATGCACACGCTGATACTTGCATGTGCAGACACAAATATGCATGTTCGCGGGCATGCTGTTACATTTTGAGACTGAATTATTTATTGCTTGTTTGAATGAAATTTTCAGAAGTAATTACTTCCACTGACCCATGCACAAATAATACGTGTGCCTTTAACTGCCGTGTTTCCGATGCTGGTGCCGCCGAATGCTTCTGTAAAATCGGGTTCCAAGTGAATGTGACAGATGGATCGTGTAACGGTGAGCAATACAGCGATAGCTGTGAAAATGTGTCCCAATTCTGAATACTCCATTCCCACGGTCATGAAGATATATTAAGTTCTTGCGATATATTTGCAGTTCATTCATATATGCATACCATCGATTTTGCTTACGTTTGTACCAGACAAATGATAGTGACAGCATGTTAGGAAAAGATAGCTAAGTTAACAAAGGAAAAGATGGAATCCAGTTTTAGCCATGCCCCGCCCATCTCTAGCTAAGCTCCACCCATGCTTTGACCGTGTTGGGATCGATCGATAATTGAACTTCCTGACTATCGATTTCCAGAAAACTACAGTTAAGCTGCTGAATATTTTGAAACTAATTTGACTTTGTGCTGTTGATGCGTATGACAGCAATAGCGCCCAGTCAAATTAGTTTCAAAATATTCAACAGTAAGTTTATTAAATAGTAAAGACACACTTTCGTACAACAATGCTAATTCCATCATCAATTTAAGCGTTCACGACGAACTTAACTACGTCATTCATGACATATTTAATTATGACAGTGGAATCCTCCATTTCCATCGTCTTCTTTCCACAAGTAGAGGATCTCAAATGAGATACTAATTCCTATCCAGCATTAAATGAGTTCCAGATGAGATCTCAGTGAATGAGTGTGATAAATTTAAGACTCTATGGCAATGAGTTTGAGATTATATTGATCACATAAGCTATTATTTCAAATTTTCATGTCAACATTTTCCATTTTCTTACCCTATTGTATTACCTTTGGTTATCACTGAAAACTATACAGGTAAGCTGTTGAATACATTGAAACCAATTTGACTTGGTGCTGTTGCTGCCATAGGCAGCAACAGCACCAAGTCAAATTAGTTTCAAAATATTCAACAGCATGTTTATTAAATAGTAAAGACATGTAATTCCTACAACAATGCTTAGTCCGTCATCAATTAAGTGCTCCGGATGAACATATCTTCATCATTCATGACGTCATTGATTATGACGTGAGCCTACACGTTACGTAGTTGATTATGATGTCATAGGGATTGATGAATAAACTTTGTGATGTTTGGTAGTATTTCATATTTGAAATTGGACAATGCAACTAATTTCCTGTACATATATATGTGTAAATAGAGAATCTGAAAACAACAAATAGTAAACTTTACATAATTAGCAAACCATGTTCCTTTCCTAAGCGTGCATTGCTTGAGACGCCATATGGCTTTTATTCTGAATTAAATACCAATAAAATTGTCATATCAAATTACATTATAATCTTTTTTCATTTAAATATTGTTATGAAAAAGTGAATTCGAAAACAGCCGACTGTTACGATTTGCATAATTTGCAAGAACATTGTCCTTTCCAAACACACCACTGCTTGAGAAAGCACCTGGAGATATTCTGATGAGATTCTGATAAAATTGTAACTATTACTTTTTACAATAAAAGACAACAGCTAATCCAGAATACAGTTTTGAAAACGGTTTAAGATACCTTCATAACATAATGCTCCTTTTATTTATGGCCATGTTCTGACTAGAGACTTAATCCGGAATAATGCCATACTGGAGTATGGTGTTATTCCCGATTAACTCTATAGTGAGAACACGGCCTAAGTAGCCAACATAATTTTCCGCGCTGAATAAAATGCAACTCTGCTGTGAATATCTTACACAAATAATTGTGCATGTTGTTGTGATTGCATCAGATGTTGACGAGTGTAGCCAGGCCGCTCAAGTGTGTAGCAACGAGTGTGTGAATTTAGTGGGAAGCTACAAATGCCTATGCCCAGCTGGTTCGGTGTTAAATCTCGACAAGATCAACTGTGATCGTAAGTAATAACATATTACATAACAGATTTACCAAGTTCAGAAAGTTAAGAACTACTAATGTCAGATATTTAAGTATTTTGGTTCCGTATTCAAGATTACTCGGCCCTTTTTGTGAAACTATTTGAAGCCAAAAGAACAATTCCGATGAATCTTTTAAAATTGAATTATAGACACAAGAGAGAGGGAGAGGGAGATTGGAGGGAGGGAGGGAGGAAGGGGGGTTGTGTTGAGAAAGAGAGAGATGCAGGATACGATCAACGGGATTAAATTATATTAATTTATATGCAACGAAATCTTCATGTTAAGATTTATTTCGTTTCACCATGTCTAGGCACACAATTTAAGCCTCGAAAAGTAGAGTTTTAACACGTTTACTGCGCAGCATTTTGGTGTAAATATGCTTCTTTAGCAATACGTGTGTAATATATTAAAAATGATTATGATACCAAACTGCTTTCTTTTCAGCGTGTGATGTCCTTCATTGGGGTATTTCATGCACCCAAGAGTGTGGGTGCTCTGAGAACGCCAAGGAATGCAATCCAAAAATTGGTTGTATCTGCAAAAAAGGATGGACAGGCGAGGCCTGTGAGAATGACATTAATGAATGTAGTCTGGAAGATGTTCCATGTCGAGTGGTGCACAGCGAGTGTGAAAATATTGAAGGATCATTCACTTGTCCATGTGTTGGTGGCTTTGAACTGATAAATGGAACGTGTATCGGTGAGTGAAGGAAGAATGTTAATGATGATGAGTAATTCCAGTGGTAAATCTTAAGTAATAATCTTCTGTTAAGCAAATTGATATTGACTATGAAAAAATTTAGTTAAATGGATAATTGATATTATATATGTTGATATGGTACATCTTTGAAGCACATATATATTTATTTATCATACAGTGTATCTTTTCGTTCGCTGATCATACTGCCAGTCCTGTAAGTGACTATCGACATGATCATAAGCGTTAAGTGCGTGGATCTATGGTTTGTTAGAGCGCGCCGTGCGGCCTTGAACCTCCGTCTTCAGCACTCGAGGTTTCTGTCAGGGTTACCTCACCCTTACCTCCTTTAGTCGCCTCTTACGACACGCAGAGGATACGGAAGGTGTATTCTAAGCCCCACCTACAGGGCAATCATACAGTGTATCATAACAAGGTTCTCGCCACTGGAGGTATCCAGTTTTAGCTATGCTCCACCCATCACTAGCTAAGCCCCACCCACACCTCGCTCGTGTTGGGATCAATCGATCAGTGCATTCGCTGAATCTCAATTTCCAGAAACTTATGCATTTAAGCTGTTGAATATTTTGAAACTAATTTGACTGGGTTGTGTTGTTGTCTTTGACAGCGACAGCACCCAGTCAAATTAGTTTCAAAATATTCAACTTAATGTTTATTCAATAGTAAAGATATACAATTCGTTCAACTTGGTGGACTACTCCACATTACAGATGGACAATTCGTACAACTTGATGGACGATTCCAGGTTAAAGACTCTCTGTCAATTATGATTATGGATTGTGATGCAGGATTGTGACATCCTATATGTGACAGAGTTGATTATAATGGCATTCGATTGACCTATAAACAGGATTCCTCCCGTGGTCAATTATTATCTGGATATTTGTTGATTCCATTCATCCCTGAAATTCTAAAGACTCAGTATCATGACAAATATACAAGATAGGGGCTGAAAATTGTGAAACCAATTTGACTGAAACCTGTGGCAAAATAAACCCCTCTTTTATCACCAGCGCGTCAAAGTGCTCAAAATACTACTAGCGATATCAATTAAACATTTTGATGATAAATATTTTTCAAGATATTTTAATTTTAGAAGACTTTTTGTAAATTTACCACTCAATTTTTTTTTAGCCGACTTTACCATTCAGGTAATAGTAAAAAAAATTGTTACTTAGCCGGTATCTATCTGCAGGCCGAGAGAAGAGTATTTTTGAAAATTTACCATTAGAATGACTGGCTCGGTTACCGAGCCAGTCATTTTTGTGGTAAATATTCAGAAATACTCTTCTCAAGGCCTTTTAAATAGCCATGTCTGAAGACCACTGCAAAGTATTTTTTGTTCAGTTTGACAATTAAATTGTTAAGTTGACACGAGAGGCATTAATGATATTATAACATTGTTCTTGCTTTCAGACGTGAACGAATGTGATGACGATGCTTTGAACACATGCATACAGGGATGTACGAATACTGTTGGTGGTTTTACATGTTTTTGTGATAAGGGCTACCAGGGGGAAAATTGTACAGGTATGTCAGTGGCGGATCTAAGGGGTGGGGGTGTGAGGGTGGGTGGGGTGTGTGTGTGGCACTCGTGGGAACATGCCCCCCTCCACCACCACCACTACCACCAACCCGGGTGTCAAATTCTTTTTTACTACTTACTAACTGTATTTGAATGGAACAATTTTCAAGAGCTAACTCCCTTGAAATTTGTGGCAGCAACGGCGCCCAGTCAAATTTAGTTTTAAAATATTCAACAGCAGGCCTGTCCAAATTTGCATAACCCATTTTAAGTTCGCGCAAAGGTTGCGCAAACACTTCTGACACAACCCATTTTCCGTTCCCGCAACTAGTTTCATGTTGTACATGAATACATGAAAAATGGTTACGCAAAACGGAATAGGTTACCCAAAACAAATTTGCGCAACCCCAAAATGGGTTGCGCACATTTTCAGTATGGACAGGCCTCATCAGGATCTTTATTAAATGATAAAGGTATACCAATTCTTACAACTGACAAATTTTCCCATGTTCATAACGGAATAGCGTCTCAATTATGAATGTGACGTCGGCACACCTGTGACGTAATTTATTATGACGTCATATACTTGACTGACAGATTGGATCCATTTCTATCTCTGCCCCGCCAATTTTTCGCTTAGCGCCGCCTACTATTTATGTATGCGGGACTATATTTGAAGGTATATATACAGGATTACTCTGGTGAATATTTTGAAAAATAATTTGACTTGTTTCTGTTGCTGAATAAGGTGAATTTACGCTATTTTGATTGCATTTCGATGTCAGCTAACATGTGACGTAATTGATAATCATGACATCATGAATAATTCGATATAGTCCGTCTTTAATGCTTAATAGTCAGACACAGTGTATGAATTGTATGGCTTTGCTATTTAATAAACATGCTGTTGAGTATTTGGAAACTAATTTGACTGGGAGCTGTTGTTGCCATAGGCAGCAACAGCACCCAGTCAATATAGTTTCAAAATATTTACCAGCTTACCTGTATAGTTTTCTGGAAATTGATAGTCAGGGAGTTCAGGGATCAATCTATCCCAACATAAGCGAGCTGTGGGCGGGACATAGCTAGTGATGGCGGGGAATAGCTAAAACCGGAAAGGGCCATTGTTTTCAGCTTAAATGTCAACCTTTGTCAATGCTTTCTCTTAGTGTTTCATGACAGCCATCATTCTATGTTTAGATATTGATGAATGCGCGGATGGCACATCTGACTGTACACAGACCTGCATCAATGTCGATGGACGTTTCAACTGCAAATGCCTTTCTGGATACACTCTGGACAACGACAGAAAAACATGCCTTGATGGTGAGTCAATCTTAAAGTCCAATGTTAAGAAAATCAGAATAGCTAGGTGAGAGAGAGAGGGAGGGAGGGAGGGAGGGAGAGAGAGAGGGAGAGAGAGAGGGAGAGAGAGAGGGAGAGAGAGAGGGAGAGAGAACACATGTACTTCAGCTGACTGTACACAGACCCACATCAATGTCGATGGACGTTTCAACTGCAAAGGCTTTTCTGGATACACTCTGGACAAAGACAGAAAAACATGCCTTGATGGTGAGTCGATCTTAAAGTCCAATGTTAAGAAAATCAGAATAGCTAGGTGAGAGAGAGAGAGAGAGAGAGAGAGAGAGAGAGAGAGAGAGAGAGAGAGAGAGGGAGAGAGTACACATGTACTTCAGCTGACTGTACACAGAGCTGCATCAATGTCGATGGACGTTTCAACTGCAAATGCTTTTCTGGATGCACTCTGGACAAAGACAGAAAAACATGCCTTGATGTTGAGTCGATCTTAAAGTCCAATGTTAAGAAAATCAGAATAGCTAGGTGAGAGAGAGAGAGAGAGAGAGAGAGAGAGAGAGAGAGAGAGAGAGGGAGAGGAAGAGGGGAGAGGAGGGAGGGGGGGGAGGGAGGGAGAGGGGAGAGAGAGGGGTGGGTGGGAAGGAGGCAGAGATTGAGAGGGGGGGGTCTGGTGGGAGGGTGGGAAAGAGCGAGGGAGAGAGGGATTGGAGTGGTGGGGGAAGGGAGTGAGAGAGAGAGGGAGGGAGGGGTGGTGGGAAGGAGGCAGAGAGTGAGAGGGGGTCTGGAGGGAGGGCGGGAAAGAGCGAGTGAGAGAGAGAGAGAGAGGGGTGGGGTGGTGGGGAAAGGAAGGGAGAGAGAGAGAGAGAGAGAGAGAGAAAGGAGACTCAATTACTTCCTTCCACAACAACAAATGAAGTCAGATGCACGTTGTTTTGTTTCATAACAATGCTGTTTTCATAGTTTTGTTTTTCTGCAATTGCTGTATTTGTAATTAGTGTTACTTTTCTTAGCTCTTTAATGCACAGATTTGGTCAAGCAAATTTTAATTTCTGCCTATTGAATGTCCATTTACAGGCCAAGAGAGTACAATTTTTGAAAATTTATCACTGGAATTCCTGTGGTAAACTTAAAAAAATTGTCTATAACAGGAACTTGGCGCGAAACATATGAGTACTTTAACACTTCCAGGCCAGATTCGTTATCATGTTGGGAATATTCTGTCGATTATTTTGAAATTAATTTGACTAGGATCTGTTCACTCAAATTAGTTTCGAAATATATTATGTCAATTATTTTGAAATTAATTTGACTTCGCTGAAATTAGTTTCAGAATATTCAACAGCTTGTCTGTATATAGTTATCGGGAGTATATTACACTTTTATTTCAAGAGTTAAAGGAAAAATCACCTTACCTAATACTACCCATTCAGCTGATGGAGCTTGCCACCCATAATTCATTACTGACATGTTAGCTTTTTATTGTGCCGACAATGAAAGCTGTTCAGGCTCTAGTAGCTAAATGTAGTTACGTTTCTACAGCCTATGATGGCTGTCATGATTTACTTTTCAACCAATCATAAAAACCTAGCGTGTCTGCCTCAGTATACGCGGTCGGTCTTAGCCGTGCCCATATACTTTGGCAATGTGTGTAAAAACAATTATACATGTAAACTGTTGAAGATTTTGAAACTAATTTGACTGGAAGTTGTTGCTGTCATAGGGAGCAACATTTTCCAGTCAAATTAGTTTCAAAATATTCAACAAGATGATTATTACATAATAAACAACATAACGAATTGGCCATACATGACGTAACACACTATCGCCTGAGGTGACAAAATGGTGGCGATCACTGTTCAACATTTACGTGGTATTACAAAGCAGATAATTGTGATACAGACAATGGAATGTGACAGGACATGAATGATATGGAATATATAAACCATAATCTATCAGTACAATACAGCATTTGAGATGAGATTAATATCCCTTTAAATGGGTAGGATGGTAATCAGAAGACTATCTGTCACAAGGATATGCTTACATGCAACTAACACGTGCGTTTTTATGCCCAAAAATGTGTTCATCAATACCGTATGTGTCTTCCTTTACCTGCTGCCAGCCTGATTTCTGCAGACGACATTTTCCATCTGGGTTTAATTCTGGATATGCTGAATATTTTGAAAACAATTTGATTGAAAGTTGTTGGGGCTAAGCCACCAACAACTTTCAGTCAAATTGTTTTCAAAATATTCAGGCCCTCCGGATGTATTATTCATGGAATTTATTGTCTGGTGACTTATTAGTATTAGGGTACCCTGTTGCAATGCACCACGCTTTTCACATCAAGAGTATACTTACCTCCCTAATACTTTTGATATTGCTAAATATTGGCTTTCACTCAATAAACACTCAGATTAAAACAGTTAGGTGCCCCTACTGGGCAGGGAGTCAGAGCGTAGTCTGGCGGATGCCAGCCCCACCACCGCGCATGCGCAGACTAGCACTACCTCTTTGCTAATTTATTGGCTGAGAGACAACACATGCTTTTATGTTAGAATCTTTCCATACTCTTTTCAAAGCTTTTTGAGACTATTTGATAGAAGTTTATCCCTGACAAAGATGGCTGAGAGAGTGACTTCGCCACAGGAGGGCCTTGGACCTTTAAATCAGGTGACTTCTAGTAAAATTAGCGAGTTTTGTCCCGTTGTAATGTGTTTCCGGGACTCGCGCTAAACGTGATAAGCGCCTTAATTAGTTGGTTTATTTCAACTAGGTGCTATATAAGACTAATCTCTCTTTGTGTTTATGTCCACAGGTCTGTGTGAAGGAGAAATAATGGACATGACATCAGCAGAGGGTTTGTGTCTCTCCACCATGGTTCCATTTCCTACTAATACTGTTAGGTTATCTAACCAAAAATTCTATGCCCAGTGAGTTGGAGGCCTATTATAAAGGTCTTCTCACTTTGCCCTCTTGATCCAATTCCTTCCCCTTGAGGTGGAGAGAGTTAAGAGGCGTTCAGTGGTGGAGTGCTCCAGTTCAGCAGGTTGGATGGTTTGTCTAGACAAGGTGTCAGGTATTTAATTATTGATATGAGAAAGGGAGATAATTAACACTATTTGCCATTGTTATCAGTATTTATCTGATGCTTGTGTAGTCGAAATGTCCATTCTGCACATGTTCTGGTTAGAGATACAATTCGTCCTTGCACTGGGATGTTTGTTGGGGATCGATTTTGTCCTGTCATAGGATTAATGACGTCATAATCAGCCTTGCTCTTTATTTACAATTAAAGTTGTCCGAAGCTGGTTTCTGATAAAAATTATGATCTTTATGATCATTTCCTTCTCTTGAGTTGGTGAGTTTTCTAAGCTTAACTAGTTTGCTCATACTCCTCGTCCTTTGGCCTTTTTCAGAGACCTGGTTGTGCGTCCTGTGGACGATTTTTGAGGGACAAGTTTGGCCCTCTTCTCTGTTTTCAGTGTAGCCCCTGTGGTCCCTTGCTTAATTGCGAGATATGTAAGCACTGGGGGGGGGGGCGAGCTAATGTCCGAATTCTTGTGCTTGCAGGCGAAGGACAAGGTGAAGGAGGAGAAGAAGCTGAAAAAAGAGGTCGTAAGTAAGAAGGGTAAGAGGAAGGCCTCGTCCGCGGTGGACATGGAGGCCTTCCGGACCGAGATGTTGGGAGAGATGAGGAGGACAATAAAGGATTTGGTTCCAGAGTTGCTTCGTGGCATGCTTCCTGGACCAAATCCTTTATTGGCCTCATCATCTGCTTCGGAGCAGGTAATCCCCACCTCTGAATCAACGTTCCTTAGTACGCTTCCGTTGTTTGAAGATTCAGAGGTGGCCCCATTAGAGTGGGTGTTCCACGGCCCTGGCAGCAGGCTTATTGCCGCGCCCAATAGGGACCGTGGACGGTCGTCGCTGGAACCCGCGGGCTGCTCATCAGTCCAGGGGTATCCGCACACCGCGGCTGCCAGTACCTCGTATGGCACCTTCCCTGGCCAGTCCGGGTTAGCTCTCTTTGCTGACCCGGAGTCTAATCTTTCTGGCCAGGAGGATGAGGATTACCTGTTGGGGTCGCCGTCTGAAGACGTGGCCATGGAATATGACGTTTGTGCGCCCCTTGCGGGGAATACAGGCGCCTTTTTCCACCGTTCTACTCTCCCAGGGGTAGAATCCACGGTTCAGACTGTGGCCCTGGGCGCTGAAGGCCAGCGGTACCGCATACCTCGGCTTGCCGAGAGTGTAGCTGGTGCTGGCCGGGGCCGTGGTGGGGCGGTATATGCCCCGCGCTCTACCACGGCGCCTGCTCCTGGTCAAGCCAGTGAGATTAGCATGCCGGTATTATCAGGCCCGCATGCTCTCCCTGGCTTGCCAGGGATATCAGCGTATCCGCCGTCAAGCTCTGTTGCTTGCGCTCAGGAGGAAGACGAAGGCCCCCGTCTTGTAGAGCGCTCGCAACTAGCCACGGAGGAGGATTGGTCTGACGCTTGCCAGTGGTTGGTGAGTGTTATACCAGATCTGCCCGTGGAGCAGTCGGCTAGCCAGCGTGAACACAGGCCGTGGTTAGCTGGTAAGCCTGCTGCTAACGCTATGCCTTCTCTGCCGCTGGCAGAGCATGTCGTTGACATGTTCGAGGCGGCGGAGACGTCCATTAAGTCGAGTGGACGTCTCGCTAAGGCCCCGCGTGAGGTGGCCAGGCGTTGCCGCATCGTGCCCCTGGACTACCAGCGGTACGGTGTGGTACCAAAGCCGAGCGTGGATGACCGCGCGGCTTTGGGTGAGGATGCGCGGCCAGGATCCCGTTCTGACATGGGAGTCTTGTGTTCGAACGCGTTGCGTTCGGCAAATGCCGCGTTGCGTGATGCGGAGGAGAGAGGGAGGGCTTCGATTGCCGCTCTGTCCCACGTCTCCCAGCTGTTACAAGGGGTAGTAACAGCATCCGCATCGCGCCAGCCAAGTCCGGTCACAGTCCAGCGAGCCATCCAGGATGGTATCAACCTGGCTCTGGACTGTATGACGCGGGCGGTGACCAGGAGTGTCCGGGCAAGGCGCACTTTTGCCTTGGATAATCTGTGCCCGTCCCAGGACCTCTACAATAGGCTACTACGTACGCCTATGACAGGTCCTGGTCTCTTTGGAGGTGAGGGGTGTAGGCACCTCCAGGAGACGGTTACTCTGGTCAATAACCAGAGGGCGCTGCGCGAGCAGTTTGAGGTGCTTCGTCGTGCCAACGTTCGCGCCGCACCCGCTGCGTATCGTCCCCTGCAGGCTCGAGGTGGTAGTGGCCAGGTCAGAGGCCAACCACCATCGCAGCGCCGGCCTCGGCCGCGTGCGATTCGGCCAGCAGCGAGGGGGGCGCAGGCTCCTCAGGCGCAGTCAGCCAGGCAGCCGCCCACGCACCGAGGTGCGCGCGGTGCTGGTCGTGGCGCGCGAGGATCTGGGCGGGGTAATCGTTCCTGATGGGATGGTTACCGCGGTGAGAACCGCGCCGGTGTTTCTGGCAAAGGAGACAGTGCCGCTCTTGCACTCCTTATGTCCACCTCTATCCCTAGGTGGACCGATGGGAGGCTGACTAGCCGACCACATGCAAGAGTGGGAACGGTTAACTCAGGACCGTTTAGTCTTGCGATGGCTTTCAGTCGGGTATCATCCCGATTGGATGACAGGCCCGCCATCGCGACTGTCTCTAGTGCCGATCTGGACTCCAAATCCGAGAGATCCAGATCAAAGGTTGTGTATCGAGGAGGAAATAAATTCCCTCATACAAAAAGGAGCTATTCAGCCGGCACAGAGGTGTCCGGGCTTCTATTCAACCCTGCTCTTAGTAACAAAGAACACCGGAGGGTGGAGACCAATTCTCAACCTCAAGCCATTGAACAAGTTCATAGAGACGCCCAGTTTCAAGATGGAGACTGTGCGCTCGGTGTTGGCGGGGTTAGAGAGGGGAATGTGGACAGCGTCGATAGATTTGAAGGACGCTTATTTCCACATCCCCATACACAGGAGTTTCCGTCGCTTCCTGAGATTTGCATTCCAGGGCAGACCAGTGGGAATTCAGGGTGCTACCCTTCGGAATTTCCACGGCTCCTCGGGTTTTCACCCATGTGGTTCTTGCGATCACCGCATACCTCCGCAGGAGAAGCATAGCAGTCCACACGTACATAGACGACTGGCTGTTGAAAGCGCACACCCGGGAAAGTTTGTCGGCCAGTCTGGAGATTGTTTTGAAAACTCTCACAGACTTAGGCTGGATGATCAATTTCCCAAAATCAGAGCTGACTCCATCCCAGAAGTTTGTTTACCTGGGGATGTTCTTCGATCTAGAGACAGGATATGTTTATCCTACTCAGGAGAGAGTTCAGAAACTCATCTCATTAATTTAGTCAGTGTGCGACAGTCGTCATGTCCTGGCACGGGTTTATTTGAGAATGCTGGGGTTGATGGTTTCATTGGAACCAGTCATTCCTCAGGCCGCCTTACGCAGGCGGCCGATCCAGTTATTTCTCATGACACAATGGACCCAGAGTACAGGTTCGCTGGACTCGAATGTGTCAGTGTTGGCGCCTCTGATTCATCACCTGCAATGGTGGTTGGACACAGAGAATCTCTTGGTGGGGGTTATGCTAACCCCTCCCCACCCTCAGGTGACTGTGTACACAGATGCATCGATGGAGGGCTGGGGAGCTTGCCTGGAAGAGTCCACGATATCAGGGCTTTGGAATCTGGAACAGTCAAAGGAACATAAATCTACTGGAGCTAAGAGCAGTAGTCCTGGGCCTGGAACATTTCTTACAGAAAGTTCAGGGCAAGATTGTTCTTATTCGTTCAGACAACTCAACAGTTGTGACTTACATAAACCGCCAGGGCGGAACGAAGTCGCCCAGTCTCTGTATGATGACATGGAGACTGCTTTGTTGGTGTCTGGATCACCAGATTACCTTGAAAGCAGTTCATATTCCGGGAAGGTTAAACCTGCTAGCAGACTCATTGAGCCGAAGGATGAGTGTTTTACCCACGGAATGGCAACTAAATCAATGTGTGGCGGATCGTCTGTTCGACCATTGGGGGAAACCCAACATCGATTTGTTCGCAACGAAGAAGAATGCGAAGATGACGACGTACGTCTCTCCGATTCCGGATCCAAGCGCTTTCGCAACAGATGCGTTAGCTATCAGCTGGGGGAGAATGTATGCATACGCATTCCCTCCAGCAATCCTGATTCCAAAAATTCTTCAGAAAATCAGACAAGAGGAATGCCAAGTGCTTCTGATCGCCCCGGATTGGCCAAGCCGATCATGGTATACGGATCTGCTGGACCTTCTGGTCTGCAATCCGGTTCCTCTGCCTCTGATGGACGATATTATCTTCCAGTGCAAGGCCCTTCACAACAATCCGTCAATGTTCAGATTGACTGCGTGGATGTTGTCAAGGAATCTAAAATTAAGGAGGGCTTTTCTGAGCAAGCAGCCATGTTTATGGCCAAAGCCAGGAGGGGGTCAACCTCCAGAGCATATAATTATAAAATCAACAGATTTGCAGAATGGTGCTCAAAAAGATGTATTGATCCAATGGATGCATCTATTCAGGTAGTAGCTGATTTCCTCTGTCACCTCTATGATGCCTATAGCCTCAAGCCTAACTCTATTGCTGGTTATAAGTCAGCTTTAATGTCTGTTATTCCTTGCTTGGCTAAGAGGGGAAGTGATGAAGTGAATACATTAAATGTATTAATTAAAGGCATGGGCAATCTAAGACCAAGGAATCCACCTGTGATTCCGTCTTGGAGTTTATCGCTAGTGCTTCAAGTACTAGGTGATAAGCCGTTTGAACCACTTAGTTCCATTTCTATGAAACTATTAACACTGAAGACTGTGTTTTTAATTGCTGCGGCCTCGGCTAGGCGTAGGAGTGAAATTCATGCCTTATCAGCCGAGGATGACCGTTTTGTGGTTTCAGGGGAAGGCCTTAAGCTGCTACCTAGGATTAATTTCTTGGCTAAGAATCAGTCGTTGAAATATCCAGGTCAACCTATTATTTTGCCTGCTTTAACTAGATATGATCCTAATTCTAAAGCATGGTGTCCTGTCCGGGCGCTTCGCCGGTACAAACAACGTACGGCGGAGTGGCGCACCGACCAGTCAGCGTTATGGTTGTCATATATTGAACCCCATGGCAGGGCTTCTAAGGACACCATTTCCAGGTGGATTGTAGAATGCATTCAGTTTTGCCATAAATCCGCCACCGGGAAGCAGGTTGACGTGGCCAAGGCTCACAGTGTCCGCGGCGTAGTGACATCCACTGCCCTATTTAATGGGGTCCCTGTGGATGATATTATGTCGGTGGCTCAGTGGCACTGTGAGTCAAGTTTTACAGACCATTATCTCCGTGACACCTCTAATCCTCTCGCCTTGTCGATTTTGAAAAAATAACTAGGCATATATATTTTTGATGGGGTTTCCTCATTGCTTATATATTTCACAATTAATTTATGGAAACAACCACTAATTTGGGACTGCATCGATCTTCACCAATGGGAAGAGGATGTCAGCAGCCAATTCAACAAGGTCAGTCTTGTGTATGTGTTGTCCATTGTTGATTGTCTTGTCACGTTACCCGTTATTTATATGATGATGGTTTTGTGTATTTATGTGGTTCATTCTTGAGAGTATACGAAAATGGAGTTTTTTCGTCTCTGTCCTGTAGTACATGGCACTTGTACGTAGAGAGCGTATAGGACATTGAGGTCATTCGACTCTTCCTCCCAGGAAGGAGGGGGGGGGGGAGCGCATATGACATTCGGTCATCTCTCATACATCGGGGGTGTTATCCGATGGTTAGTCAAATCCTGACTGTTTTTTCATACAGTTTCAGAAGTTTAAGTGCCTTAAACGCAGAAAAGCGTATAGGGATGAGCTGGTCTTTTGACCTCGCCTCCCTCCCGCCGAATTCACTGTCGAATTCTGGCAATATCAAAAGTATTAGGGAGGTAAGTATACTCTTGATGTGAAATATACGAAATCAAGGATTTCTTTTTTCACGAGAGAGTTGATACTTACCTCCCTAGATATGGACCCGGCCTCTCCACCCCACAGAGGCTCGGTCTTCAGGCTCTTTATAGTTGCATGTCAGCCAATAATTTAGTCAGAGGAAGTGCTAGTCTGCGCATGCGCGGCGGTGGGGCTGGCATCCGCCAGACTACGCTCTGACTCCCTGCCCAGTAGGGGCACCTAACTGTTTTAATCTGAGTGTTTATTGAGTGAAAGCCAATATTTAGCAATATCAAAAGTATTAGGGAGGTAAGTATCAACTCTCTCGTGAAAAAAGAAATCCTTGATTTCGTTTATTTCACATCAAGAGTATACTTACCTCCCTAATACTTTTGATATTGCTAAATATTGGCTTTCACTCAATAAAACACTCAGATTAAAAACAGTTAGGTGCCCCTACTGGGCAGGTAGTCAGAGGTAGTCCGGCGGATGCCAGCGCCACCACCGCGCATGCGCCGACTACTACTTCCTCTTTGCTAATTTATTGGCAAAGATTCACATGCGCTTGCAGTTATCTACAAGTTTTCTACGCGTTTGAGCCTATTTTCACGTCTGTTGAGTTCAATTCTATTGAAGAAAGATGTCAGAGAGAACGAATTCACCAGAGGAGGGGACTGGATCTCTTTATCAGGTGATTTCAATGATATTCTAGCGAGTTTTTCCCTGGTGTAATGTGTTTCCGGGACTCGCGCTTACCGTGATTAGCGCCTGTTTGAGTTGGGTTTTTCCAACATGGTGCTTTATAAGACTAATTCTCTTTGTGTTTATGTCCACAGGTATCAGTTTGGATTATTGGTGGACTTCTCAGCACAGGAGGGTTTGTTTATCTCCGCCACGGTTCCATTTCCTACTAATACTGTTAGGTTATCTAACCAAAAAGTCTATGTTCAGTGAGTTGGAGGCTTACTATAAAGGTCTTCTCACTTTGCCCTCTTGATCCAATTCCTTCCCCCAAGGTGGAGAGAGTGAAGAGGCGTAGTCTTGGTGGAGTGCTCCAGTGCATCACGGTGGATGGTTTGTCTATACAAGGTGTCAGGTATCTAATTAATGATATGAGGTAATATGAATTATTTGAAAAAATAATGACTGTTTTTTACCATTGTTATCATTCTGTATCTGATGATGTGTAGTCTGAATATCCTTTTGAGGATGTTCTAGTTATGAATACAATTCGTCCTTGCACTTGGATGCTTGTTGCGGACCGATTAATTTCTGTTAAGGGATTGTTGACGTCATAATCGGCCTTTGGTCTTTATTAACATTTAAAGTTTTGTCCAACGCTGGTTTCTTCTTGATTAGTCATCTTTATGATCCTGTCCCTCTCTTTTAGTTTGGTTTTGAGTTTTCTAACCGTAACTAACTTGCTCATTGTCCTCGTCCTTTGTCCTGTTTCAGAGACCTGGTTGCCCGTCCTGTGGTCGGTTTTTAAAGGACCGTTTTGCACCGCATTTGTGTTTTAGCTGCAGTCCCTGTGGACCGTTGCTGAAATGCGATGTCTGTAAGCAGTGGGGGGGGGGGTGAGCTAATGGCTGATTTTTTGTCATTACAGGCAAGGGAGAAGGTGGTGGAAGAGGAGAGGAAGGCGAAGAAGGAGGGTGTTAAGAAGGGTAAGAGGAAGGCCTCATCCGCGGTGTATATGGAGGCCTTCCGGTCCGAAATGTTGGGAGAGATGCAGAGGACAATAAAGGATTTGGTCCCAGAGTTGCTTCGCAGCATGCTTCCTGGGCCAGGTCCTTTGTTGTCCTCAGCATCTGCTTCGGCGCAGGTGATCCCCGCCTCTGAATCCGAGTTCCATAGGTCTGGTCCGTTGTTCGATGTGGATTCAGAGGTGGCCCCGTTGATGGGGGCGGTCCACGACCCTGGCAGCAGGGTTGGTGCCGCGCCGAGCGGCCGTGGACAACGGTTGTTGCTGGGACCCGCGGTCTGCTCATCAGACCCTGGGTATCCGCACGCTGCTGGTGTCAAAGCCTCCTATGGCACCTTCCCTGGCCAGTCCAGGTTAGCTCTCTTTGCTGACCCGGAGTCTAACCTTTCTGGCCAGGAGGAAGAGGATTTCCTGCTATGGTCTCCGTCTGGGGACGTGGCCATGGAGTACGACGTCTGTGCACCCCTCGCGGGGAATACAGGCGACGTGTTCCATGGTTCTACTCACGCAGGAGTAGAATTCACGGTCCAGAAGGTGACCCTGGGCGGTGCTGATGGCCACGGTTACCGCATACCTCGGCTTGCCGAGAGTATCGCTGTTGCTGGCCAGGGCCGTGATGGGGCGGTGTCTGCCCCGCGCTCTACCACGGCGCCTGCTCCTGGTCAAGCCAGGGAGTTTAGCATGCCTGTTCTTTCGGGCCCGCATGCTTTCCCTGGCTTGCCAGGGGTATCAGCATATCCGCCGTCTAGTACAACTGCGTGCGCTCAGGAGGAAGACGAAGGCCCTCGTCTAGTAGAGCGCTCGCAGTTAGCCACGGAGGAAGATTGGTCGGACGCTTGCCAGTGGCTGGTAAGTGTTCGGCCAGATCTGCCCGTGGAGCAGTCGGCAAGCCAGCGAGACCATAGGCCGTGGTTAGCTGGTAAGCCGACTGCCACCGCTATGCCATCTCTGCCGCTGGCTGAGCATGTCGTTGACATGTTCGAGGCGGCAGAGACGTCCATTAAAGCGAATGGGCGTCTCGTGAAGGCCCCTCGCGAGGTGGCTAGGCATTGCCGCATCGTGCCCCTGGATTACCAGCGGTACGGTGTGGTGCCTAAGCCCAGCGTAGATGATCGCGCGGCTTTGGGCGAAGATGCACGGCCAGGCTCCCGTTCTGACACGGGTGTCCTGTGCTCGAACGCGTTGCGTTCGGCTAATACCGCGCTACGTGATGCGGAGGAGAGTGGGAGAGCGTCGATTGCTGCTCTGTCCCACGTCTCCCAGCTGTTACAGGGGGTGGTAACAGCATCCGCTTCACGCCAGCCAAGCCCGGTCACAGTCCAGAGAGCCATCCAGGATGGTATCAACCTGGCTCTGGACTGTTTGACACGGGCGGTGACCAGGAGTGTCCGGGCGAGGCGCACGTTTG
Source organism: Chaetoderma sp. LZ-2023a (assembly GCA_034401795.1). Classification (NCBI taxonomy): domain Eukaryota; kingdom Metazoa; phylum Mollusca; class Caudofoveata; order Chaetodermatida; family Chaetodermatidae; genus Chaetoderma; species Chaetoderma sp. LZ-2023a. The sequence goes on from CM067367.1 coordinate 22,105,397, forward strand.
CCCTTGACAATCTGTGCCCGTCCCATGACCTGTATAATAGGTTGCTGCGAACTCCTATGACAGGTCCTGGTCTCTTTGGAGGTGAGGGATGTAGACACCTCCAGGAAACGGTGACTCTGGTCAACAACCAGAGGGCGCTGCGTGAGCAGTTCGAGGTGCTCCGGCGGGAGCGCGTTCACGCAGCACCCCCTGCGTATAGTCCCCTGCAGGCTCGAGGTGGCGCTGGCCAGGTCAGAGGCCAGCCACCAGCGCAGCGTCAACCTAGGCGCATGCGATTCGGCCAGCAGCGAGGGGGCCGCAGGCTCCCCAGGCACAGCCAGCCAGGCAGCCACCCACGCACCGTGGTGCGCGCGGTGCTGGGCATGGCGCGCGGGGATCTGGTCGCGGTAATCGGGCCTGATGGGCCGGTTACCGCGGTGGGAACCACTCCGGTGTTTCAGGCCGAGAAGACAGTGCCACTCTCGCACTCCTTATGTCCACCTCTCTCCCTAGGTGGACCGGTGGGCGGCCGATTGGCCGACCGCTTGACAGAGTGGAAGCGGTTGACTCAGGACCGTTTAGTCTTGCGATGGCTTTCAGTCAGGTATCGTCCCGATTGGATGATAGGCCCGCCATCGCGACTGTCTCTCGTGCCGATCTGGACTCCGATTCCGAGGGATCCAGATCAAAGGTTGTGTATAGAGGAGGAAATAAATTCCCTCATACAAAAGGAAGCCATTCAGCCGGCGCAGAGGTGCCCGGGCTTCTATTCAACCATGTTCTTAGTAACGAAAAACACCGGAGGGTTGAGGCCGATTCTCAATCTCAAGCCATTGAACAAGTTCATAGAGACGCCCAGTTTCAAGATGGAGACTGTGCGCTCGGTGTTGGCGGGGTTAGAGCGAGGAATGTGGACAGCTTCAATAGATTTGAAGGATGCTTATTTCCACATTCCCATAGAGAGGAGTTTCCGTCGCTTCCTGAGATTTGCATTCCAGGGCAGACTGGGAATTCAGGGTATTACCCTTCGGAATTTCCACGGCTCCTCGGGTCTTCACCTGTGTGGTTCTCGCGATCACTGCATACCTCCGCAGGAGAAGCATAGCAGTCCACACGTACATAGACGACTGGCTGTTGAAAGCTCACACCCGGGAAACGTTATCGGCCAATCTGGAGATTGTTTTGAAAACTCTCACGGACTTGGGCTGGATGATCAATTTCCAAAAATCAGAGCTAACTCCATCCCAGAAGTTTGTTTACCTGGGCATGTTCTTCGATCTGGAGACGGGATATGTTTATCCCACTCAGGAGAGGGTTCAAAGACTCATCTCAGTAATACAGTCGGTGTGCGACAGTCGTCATGTCCTGGCACGGGTTTACTTGAGAATGCTGGGGTTGATGGTTTCATTGGAACCAGTCATTCCGCAGGCCGCCTTGCGCAGGCGCCCGATCCAGTTGTTTCTCATGACACAGTGGACCCAGAGTTCAGGTTCGCTGGACTCGAACGTGTCAGTGTTGGCGCCTCTGATTCACCACCTGCAATGATGGTTGAATACAGAGAATCTCTTGCCGGGGTTTTTGCTAACCCCTCCCCACCCTCAGGTGACTGTGTATACAGATGCATCGATGGGGGTGGGGGGTGGGGAGCTTGTCTGGAAGAGTCCACAATATCAGGGATTTGGGATCTGGATCAGTCCAGGGAACATATCAATCTACTAGAGCTAAGAGCAGTAGTCCTGGGCCTGGAACATTTCTTACAGAAAGTTCAGGGCAAGATTGTTCTAATTCGTTCAGACAACTCAACAGTAGTGACTTACATAAACCGCCAGGGCGGAACGAAGTCGCCCAGTCTCTGTATGATGACATGGAAACTGCTTTGTTGGTGCCAAGATCATGGGATCACCTTGAAGGCAGTTCATATTCCGGGAAGGCTAAATCTGCTAGCAGACTCATTGAGCCGAAGGATGAGAGTTTTACCCACGGAATGGCAACTAAATCAATGTGTGGCGGATCGTCTGTTCGACCATTGGGGGAAACCCAACATCGATTTGTTCGCAACGAAGAAGAATGCGAAGATGACGACGTACGTCTCTCCGATTCCAGACCCAAGCGCTTTCGCAACAGATGCGTTAGCTATCAGCTGGGCGGGAATGTATGCATACGCATTCCCTCCAGCAATCCTGATTCCAAAGGTGCTTCAGAAAATCAGGCAGCAGGAGTGCCAATTGCTTCTGATCGCCCCGGATTGGCCAAGCCGATCGTGGTATACGGATCTGCTGGACCTTCTGGTCTGCAATCCGGTTCCTCTGCCTCTGATGGACGACCTTATCTTCCAGGGCAAGGCCCTTCACGACAATCCGTCAATGTTCCGATTGACTGCGTGGATGTTGTCAAGGAATCTAGAATTAAGGAGGGCTTTTCTGAGCAAGCGGCCATGTTTATGGCCAAAGCCAGGAGGGGGTCAACCTCCAGAGCATATAATTATAAAATCAACAGATTTGCAGAGTGGTGCTCAAAAAGATGTATTGATCCAATGGACTCATCTATTCAGGTAGTGGCTGATTTCCTCTGTCACATGTATGATGCCTATAGCCTCAAGCCTAACTCTATTGCTGGTTACAAATCAGCATTAATGACTGTTATCCCTTGCTTGGCTAATAGGGGGAGTGATGAAGTAAGTACATTAAATGTATTAATTAAAGGCATGGGCAATCTAAGACCAAGGAATCCTCCACTGATTCCGTCTTGGAGTTTATCTCTGGTGCTTCAGGTACTAGGAGATAAGCCTTTTGAACCACTTAGTTCCATTTCTATGAAAATGTTAACGCTTAAAACTGTATTTTTAATTGCTGCAGCCTCGGCAAGGCGTAGGAGTGAGATTCACGCCTTATCAGCCAAGGATGACCGTTTTGTGGTTACAGGGGAAGGCCTTAAGATTCTACCTAGGATTAATTTCTTGGCTAAGAATCAGTCATTGAAATATCCAGGTCAACCTATTTTTTTGCCATCTTTAACTAGATATGATCCTAATTCTAAAGCATGGTGCCCCGTCCGGGCGCTGCTCCGGTACAAACAGCGTACTTCGGAGTGGCGTACCGACCTATCAGCGTTATGGTTGTCATATATTGAACCCCATGGCAGGGCGTCTAAGGACACCATTTCTAGGTGGATTGTGGAGTGTATTCAGTTTTGTCACAAATCCGCCACCGGGAGACAGGTTGATGTGGCCAAGGCTCACAGTGTCCGCGGTGTCGTGGCATCCACTGCCCTGTTTAGTGGGGTCCCTGGGGATGACATTATGTCCGTGGCTCAGTCGTACTGTGAGTCAAGTTTTACAGACCATTACCTCCGTGACATCTCTAACCCTCTCGCCTTGTCGATTTTGAAGCATTAATCTCTTTTAGATTTGGTGAGGAGTGCTTCCGCATTGCTTATATACTTCACAATTTAGCGATGGTAACAACCACTTGTCGGGACTGCATCAGGCTTCTCTACTAGGATCATGATGACAGCTTCCAAGTTCAACAAGGTCAGTCTTGTTCATGTGTTGTTCATTGTTACTTGCATTGTCACGTTACCCATTATTATTAATATGGTGATGGTTTATGTGGGAGGTGGTTCATCATAGAGAGTATACGAAAATGGAGCCTTTTCGTCTCTGTCCTATAGTACTTGGCACTAGTACGTAGAGAGCGTATAGGACATTGAGGTCATCTAGTCTTCCTCCCAGGAGGGTGGGGGGGGGGGGGAGCGCATATGACATTCGGTCATCTCTCATGCATCGGTTGTGTTATCCGATGGTTTGTCAAATCCTGACTGTGTTCTCACACATTTCAGACGTCATAAGTGCCTTAAACACGTGAAAGCGTATAGGGAAGAGCTGGTCTTTTGACCTCGCCTCCCTCCCGCCAGATTCACTTTCTAATTCTGGCAATATCAAAAGTATTAGGGAGGTAGGTATACTCTTGATGTGAAATAAACGAAATCAAGGATTTCTTTTTTCACGAGAGAGTTGATACTTACCTCCCTAGATACGGACCCGGCCTCTCCACCCCACAGAGGCTCGGTCTTCAGGCTCTTGGTAGTTGCATGTGTTAGCCAATAAATTAGTCAGAGGAAGTAGTAGTCGGCGCATGCGCAGTGGTGGGGCTGGCATCCGCCGGACTACCTCTGACTACCTGCCCAGTAGGGGCACCTAACTGTTTTTAATCTGAGTGTTTTATTGAGTGAAAGCCAATATTTAGCAATATCAAAAGTATTAGGGAGGTAAGTATCAACTCTCTCGTGAAAAAAGAAATCCTTGATTTCGTTTAAACTGCAACATCTTTCATTTAACAGAAGCCAATCTCTGCGCCGCAAAGAATTACACGTGTGACAATACCTCGGCGATTTGTACTGTCAATACGACAACCTTTGAGCGAATATGCTTATGCAAACCGGGATATGAACCGCACAGCGACCAATCGTCATGCAAAAGTGAGTTCACTTCTTGTTTATGCAGTACCTTCAAAAGAGGGTAGATGATAATTACTTCGGGTACCCGCCACCTGATTATTACAAAAAGTAAATTTGATTGAAATTCGATTGAAATTGTGTGCGTGCGTACATGCGTGCATGCCAGCGAGAGTGTATCCATGTGTGCTAGTCATATTTGCCCAGGTTGCAACAGTTAAGCTATCAGTTTAATAGTATTGCCTTGACCGTTGACCTTTACTTAACAGGCATAAATGAATGCAATGTTGAGAATGGAGGCTGTGATGGTACGTGTATCGATACAGAAACTGGACACTATTGCAGTTGTGGATTCGCGGAGGTTTTGGACAATGACCAGAGAACATGCAAAGGTACACATTGTTAACACTCAACTCATCCTGTGCCATATTAACCCTTTAATGGTCAAACTGACTAAAAACAAGTTTGCAGTGATCTTCAGACATGGCTATTTGAAATGCCTAGAGAAGAGTATTTTTGAATATTTACCACTAGAATGACTGGCTCGGTTGCTAATTAAAAACATTAATTTTCTTTGACATTACCCATTTAATTGTCAAGCCGGTGGAAAAAAAATCATCAAAATGTTTAATTGATATATTGAGTAGAATCTTGAGCGCTTTGCGGCGCTGTTGATACAAGAGAAGTTAAGCAATCTTTGAAATGGCCTATGTAGCTGTCCATAAAAATTTATCAAACTTTTTCATTCTGCAACACTTTAATGGTAATAAAATAATGTTGCATGCAGGGTTATTACATCATCATTGCTGATAGCCGACAACGAACAACGTAATACATTGCTTTTGATGCTCGTCGCTAGCACACGATTTTATAGCCACTAGTGGGATATAAAATACTACTAATAGTTTACTGAATGGTATCGACAAATTTCTGTACCTGGACGCAATATGTCAAAAGAGGGAGATACAGAATTCGACGGCACTTCAAGACTTGTCAAAGCAGCATAAGTCTTGCAAAGACTTCGCACAGTGTATACATCAATTCTTCCAGCAACGTTGCCTACACAAAATATTGAACATCAAATGGGCGGATCTTGTACATGTAAGCAACAAATACATACTGTACTGATGATGGCAGAACAGAAACAGTTGAGTGACATAGTTGCCTGAAGAAGTCTAAATCTCATGGTGCATCGTACGAATCTCAAATATCAGTCTTGCAAAAGTCTCAATTGAAAGGATATTGCATATTGACTGATGTGAAAAGACGATGTTGGCGACACAAGAAAACCGGGTGAAGTACCCTTAAAGATTATATTAAGCAGTTGGATATCAGTTGGAATGAAACAAAGAAACAAATGATAGACCGGGATAGATGGAGAAGTCTTACTCCCCATATCCCTGCAAGGAATCGGAAGATCTAGGTCTAACTAACTAAAATGATTGCCATGCAATGATAAACATCCGTAGTTTAGTGTGCTAAATGACGCACATGTGTGTTACTATGAGAAATGAGTTTTGAAATGAGTATTCTTTTTTACTTGTTAGAATGTGACCCTTTTCATTGGGGCGAAAACTGTACGACACAGTGTATGTGCTTACACAGCAAGGATGGTTGTAATCGACGGACTGGATGCCCGCCTTGTAAGTCGGGCTGGACTGGTACACTCTGTGACACGAATATCGATGAATGCGCCGATAGAACACACACATGTAAATCAGATGAAATTTGTGAAGATGTCCCTGGCAGTTATCTCTGCTCATGTAATTCAGGATACAACAAAATTAATGGAAGCTGTATGGGTATGTATGAATACAATATATCAGGGTATGTTGATTAAGATAATAGAATTAACTATAACATTATGACATCCACACTACTGACCTGGCACTAGGGTCAAGTTCGACTCCTAACCATAGTTAGCTAAAGCTAACTAGAGTACCAGTCGAACTTCAAATAGTTAACTAGCTTATCAATTATAGTCAAATGAGCACCCAAGCTTGTTTCAGATGGTTATTGCGATATTTGCATATAAAAGTGTAAATATTTCACTAAATAACTTAGGTTTGATGAAATTATGCTTTCCCATTGTATGTCAATGTTCTCAAGCCCATATTCCTTCCCACTTTATGCTATATGGACACTTTTTGACGTCTTAGCAGACAAAAATAACCCATTTTCGTAGGTCATCAACACAGACGACAGAAAAGGTTAATGGAGACTGGTACCCGGCTCCAAATTCTGTGCAGTAGCACTTCAATAGGGAACCGGGTACCAACGAACTATAGTCAACTACGATCAAGTTCAACTGGGCATAGCAACTGCGCATGATCAGTAAACCAGCAAACTGACTATAGTTAGCGAGTCGAACTTGACCTAGCTTGTTGCGGAGCATGTTCTGGTAATTCCTAACTCAATATATTAAGAGATACATACATACTGTGCACTGGTTGGTGACATGGTAGGTAAGGAAACCCTGTTCCTCGTGGCATGTAAATTTTGGAGGTCCCGTGGTCTCAACACCTAGACATGGGTTGGACTCAAACCGAAATCTGAAGCCCAAAACTGAAATCTGTGATAACCAGGCCGGTTTCCTCATCTCATCCTTGATGAAGTTAAAAGGTACCATGACCTGAAAGCTATGAATTTATGGGTGTTCTATGCTGAATTTTGAGGGTATTTCCTACAAAAAACTTATAAGACTAATGGACCTTTCCATTTTTAGCTATGCCCCGCCCATCTCTAGCTAAGCTCCACCCACACCTCGCTCGTTTTGGGATCGATCGATCTCTGAACACCCTGACGATTAATTTCCAAAAAAATACACATGTAATCTGTTGAATATTTCGAAACTAATTTGACTGGGTGCTGTTGCTGCCTAAGGCAGCAACAGCGCCCAGTCAAATTAGTTTCAAAATATTCAACCGCATGTTTAGTAAATAGCAAAGAATTACAAAGACATACAATTCATACAATGCGTTGGACCATTTGAGATTTGCTGACGGTCTATATGGAACCCTTTGTGGTGTAATGATTATGACGTCATCATACATGCTCCGAGCGGATTATGACGTCATATGAGGTCTGATAATGGATGGCGAATTGGTACTTAACAGTCATACAACATATTCAGGAATCATATAGGAGCCTTGGCCACTACGGTTGGTGACCCAAGTTTCATTTTTGGAGTATATGCCCTCAAAAGAATCCTTATGGGAAAGCATGCAAGACCACAATTGTAAATAATAAATAATTTAATACATAGCACAGGTAAAAGTGTCTCAAAGACACTTACATGTATTGAAAACATTTTACTATCACAATAGGACGGTGCTTGTTTTTGAATAATCTATATACATGTAGGTATTTATTAAACCTTTGAAAATTGAAGTCACAAGAAGTCTGTTTCAATAAATGCATACAGGGCTGAAAGGCAGTGCGACAAGAGTATTTGCACAGCCCCCCCCCCCACCCCAATTTTCCAGAACCCCTGAAAAAGTGACACAAAAATCCTTTTTGTACTTAATGTGTGGGTCCCCTTAACTTCCAGTTACACACATAGATGCCACACGTATAGTACAAGTCATGAATCACTCGCCATGTTAAAAAAAAACCAATTTTGAACATGATGTGAAAGATGGTCTGTTTAATCTTTCGAACATAATTGCCTTAGGCAGTAATGTCTTCCAATCCAATTATATTCAAAAGATTCAACAATATTTCTGAGCTGTGTTTTATAAGACTGATGTGGCAAAACTCCACAGCCCTGTGATCTCAGTGGCCTCAGCAGCATTATGGCTGAAACTGGACCATAGCTTTCTCGTGATCCGAGGGGCCCAGGTAAGAATATCAGAAACTTAAATAGGGTCCTAAGTTCGGCCCTGTATGCATTCCTATAAAATGATGAACATTTTAAAGTTAATTTGGCAGGAACCTGTTGCTTCCAGAGGTAACTTTCATGACATTCAACAGAACATTTCTTGCATCATAAATGTTTCGTATTTGGTCTTCCGATTCAAAAAGCTATAACATAACCCTTTCACTGACAAATCCATGAAACAGTAATTTCTTTACCATATAAAACTTATTCTGTTGAATATTTCGAAATTAATTTGTCTGGAAGCTGTTTGATTGCCTTGAGAATGAGCTATGGGGAATTCATCGGTGAAAGGGTTAATACGGTTCTTCTTGATTTAACAGACATAGACGAGTGTAAAGGTGAGAACACCTGTCACCAAGAATGTACGAACACAGCGGGAAGCTATGCGTGTACATGTTTCCCTGGATACCGTGATAACCATGGCAATGGAACACTATGTACAGGTACATTATAATAATAATAATATTAATAATAATAATAATAATAATAATAATAATAATAATACTAACAATAATAATAATAATAAAAATAATAATAATAATAATCCTGCAAGCTAACTCATCTGGTTTACTAACTAATTTTCTATGCTTTAAATAATGCAGGCGAGCATGGGTCATAACATCGTCAAGTCACATGTCCATCATATGTGACACAACTAGTTTCTTTAGAATGGCAGAGTGGGTTCAACAATTTCGTCTCGAAGAGTGTTCTAATGAAGATTCTGATATCTGTCTTGTAGTTGAAATGAAGACAAAACATGTCCAGAACAATACCTTAAACTAATTCCAGTCCATGCACATTCACTTTGCCAATATCTACAACAATATGCCTTATTATTTCGTATGTGGTCTGCAGAAATGGTGAAGAGTTCACCGGTTTAGAAAAGTGCTAGATTTAGCTTTAACAGGGTTGGGGCAAAGAATATTTTTGGCCTGGCGAAAGCAAATGCCAAACAAGAACAATGTTTCAGAAGTGATCCTCCAGAGAATAGCATTCTAGATGTTCTCGAATGGCATCTTTTGTATTTCTAAGGGTACATCATCAGTTGGTTGTTAAATTGTTCTTGTTCTTGCGTTCGTCTCTCATGAACGTAATCTTATACTCTTTTCCTTATTTGGTGCATGAAAGCTTCAGTCTGCAGTGGTCATCAAACTGTCTCTGTCTCCAAAAGATACATCAATAGGCCAGAAGCTTCTCCTAGCCTATTCATACCACTGACAGTTCAGCGAGAAATGTTCTACTGCTTCTTCTGCCTGTTGACACTCACAAACTGAAGAATCTGTAATCTTGAGGTGGTGAAGATGTGCATTGAGACGATTGTGACCAGTCCTCAATCTGAAGATACGTGTCTGATCCTCCCTACTGAGGCTGTGTATTGCATCATTATGCTGCCTGCTGGTGGTTCTTGTGGCTTTAATGATATGCTTCAGTTCTTCAAAGTCAACCTCACGTTTGAATGGTTCTTTGTTTGACCCTTCCGTAGCCAGTTGATCAGTTTCAGGATTTCCTGATTTGCCACAGTACAAGGGGATTCATTGTAAGTTGACATTGTTCTCCTTGTCCAGTTGTGTGAGATTTTCATGAATTAAATCTTCGCTTTCCTTTCCAGTCTCCAGTGCCTGGAGTCTGTCAGGAAGACAATATTTTCATTTCAGGTTTTACGTTGTATCAGCCTTAGGAGCTTTAGGCTAGCTAAGATCAATACATCGGTTTATGCAGTGTAATTGGTATCGTGCTTCCCAGTTGATAAGCATGAATCTGTCATATCTCCACATGTGAGCACCTGCCCTTCCATTCTTGATAACTTGGTTAGCTGCTCCATCTGCATAAACATGGATCCACTCTTCCTCGGGGTAGTGTTCTGTAATATGACTCAATGCAAGAACTTTGTTTTCCACCTCTGCTTGATCTCCCTTGCTCTCAATCCCTGCAATCGAGGGCCATCTTAGCCATTTATTTTCATTTTGTGGTTACTCATTTCTTGCAAATTTTAAGGTGAACCCAAAATGAAATTAAAGGCTAGGAATAGAATCATTTAACAGTCAACTGATGGTCCATTTTCACATCAAGAGTATACTTACCTCCCTAATACTTTTGATAGTGCTAAATATTGGCTTTCACTCAATAAACACTCAGATTAAAACAGTTAGGTGCCCCTACTGGGCAGGGAGTCAGAGCGTAGTCTGGCGGATGCCAGCCCCACCACCGCGCATGTGCAGACTAGCACTTCCTCTTTGCTAATTTATTGGCAGAGAGTCTACACATGTTTTTGTGCTAGAGCTTTTCTAACTCAATTCATAGTCTTTTTGTGCGAATTTTGGAAGTGATAATCCCTGATATAGATGGCAGAAGGGATGACTTCGCCACAGGAGGGCCCAGGACCTTTAAATCAGGTGACTTCTAGTAAAATTAGCGAGTTTTTTACCCGGTGTAATGTGTTTCCGGGACTCGCGTTTACCGTGATAAGCGCCTTGGTTAGTTGGTTTATTTCAACTAGGTGCTATATAATACTAATCTCTCTTTGTGTTTATGTCCACAGGTCTGTGTGACGATATGTAATGGACATCACATCAGCAGAGGGTTTGTGTCTCTCCACCATGGTTCCATTTCCTACTAATACTGTTAGGTTATCTAACCAAAAATTTTATGTCCAGTGAGTCGGAGGCCTATTATAAAGGTCTTCTCACTTTGCCCTCTTGATCCAATTCCTTCCCCTAGAGGTGGAGAGAGTTAAGAGGCGTTCAGTGGTGGAGTGCTCCAGTTCATCACGTTGGATGGTTTGTCTATACAAAGTGTCAGGTATCTAATTATTGATATGAGGTGATGTTAATTATTTAGTGAGGAAAGGGAGATAATTAACAGTATTTGCCATTGTTATCAGTATATATCTGATGGTTGTGTAGTCGAAATGTCCATTCTGCACATGTTCTGGTTAGAGATACAATTCGTCCTTGCACTTGGATGTTTGTTGGGATCGATTTTTTCCTGTCATAGGATTAATGACGTCATAATCAGCCTTGCTCTTTATTACCAATTTAAGTTTGTCCAAAGCTGGTTTTCTGATGAATGTTGATCTTTATGATCATTTTCCTTCTCTTGAGTTGGTTTAGTTTCTAAGCTTAACTAGATTGCTCATACTCCTCGTCCTTTGCCCTGTTTCAGAGACCTGGTTGTGCGTCCTGTGGACGGTTTTTGAGGGACAAGTTTGTGCCTCATCTATGTTATCAGTGTAGTCCCTGTGGTCCCTTGCTTAATTGCGAGATATGTAAGCTCTGGGGGGGCGAGCTAATGTCCGAATTCTTGTACTTACAGGCGAAGGACAAGCTGGTGGAGGAGGAGAAGAAGAAGCAGAAAAGAGAGGGTGTGAGTAAGAAGGGTAAGAGGAAGGCCTCGTCCGCGGTGGATATGGAGGCCTTCCGGACCGAGATGTTGGGAGAGATGAGGAGGACAATAAAGGATTTGGTTCCAGAGTTGCTTCGTGGCATGCTTCCTGGACCAAATCCTTTGCTGGCCTCATCATCTGCTTCGGAGCAGGTAATCCCCACCTCTGAATCACCTTTCCTTAGTACGCTTCCGTTGTTCGAAGATTCAGAGGTGGCCCCATTAGAGGGGGCGTTCCACGACCCTGGCAGCAGGCTTAGTGCCGCGCCGAAAAGGGGCCGTGGACCGTTGTCGCTGGAACCCGCGGGCTGCTTATCAGTCCAGGGCTATCCGCACGCCGCCGGTGCCAGTACCTCCTATGGCACCTTCCCTGGCCAGTCCGGGTTAGCTCTCTTTGCTGACCCGGAGTCTAATCTGTCTGGCCAGGAGGAAGAGGATTACCTGGTGGGTTCGCCGTCTGAGGACGTGGCCATGGATTATGACGTCTGTGCACCCCTCGCGGGGAATACAGGCGACTTATTCCACGGTTCTACTCACGCAGGAGTAGAATCCACGGTTCAGACTGTGGCCCTGGGCGATGCTGAGAGCCAGCGTTACCGCATACCTCGGCTTGCCGAGAGTGTCGCTGGTGCTGGCCGGGGCCGTGGTGGGGCGGTATATGCCCCGCGCTCTACCACGGCGCCTGCTCCTGGTCAAGCCAGTGAGATTAACATGCCGGGATTGTCAGGCCCGCATGTTCTCCCTGGCTTGCCAGGTGTATCAGCGTAACCGGCGTCAAGCTCTGCTGCTTGCGCTCAGGAGGAAGACGAAGGCCCCCGTCTTGTAGAGCGCTCGCAGCTAGCCACGGAGGAGGATTGGTCTGACGCTTGCCAGTGGTTGGTAAGTGTTAGGCCAGATCTGCCCGTGGAGCAGTCGGCTAGCCAGCGTGAACACAGGCCGTGGTTAGCTGGTAAGCCTACTGTTAACGCTATGCCTTCTCTGCCGCTGGCAGAGCATGTCGTTGACATGTTCCAGGCGGCGGAGACGTCCATTAAGTCGAGTGGACGTCTCGCGAAGGCCCCGCGCGAGGTGGCCAGACGTTGTCGCATCGTGCCCCTGGATTACCAGCGGTACGGTGTGGTACCTAAGCCGAGCGTGGATGACCGCGCGGCTTTGTGTGAGGATGCGCGGCCAGGCTCCCGTTCTGACACGGGAGTCTTGTGTTCGAACGCGTTGCGTTCAGCAAATACCGCGTTGCGTGATGCGGAGGAGAGTGGGAGGGCTTCGATTGCCGCTCTGTCCCACGTCTCCCAGCTGTTACAAGGGGTAGTAACAGCATCTGCATCGCGCCAGCCAAGTCCGGTCACAGTCCAGCGAGCCATCCAGGATGGTATCAACCTGGCGCTGGACTGTATGACTCGGGCGGTGACCAGGAGTGTCCGGGCAAGGCGCACATTTGCCTTGGACAATCTGTGCCCGTCCCAGGACCTGTACACTAGGCTACTGCGTACGCCTATGACAGGTCCTGGTCTCTTTGGAGGTGAGGGATGTCAACACCTCCAGGAGACGGTTACTCTGGTAAATAACCAGAGGGCGCTGCGCGAGCAGTTTGAGGTGCTTCGTCGTGCTAACGTTCGCGCCGCACCCCCTGCGTATCGTCCCCTGCAGGCTCGAGGTGGTGCTGGCCAGGTCAGAGGCCAACCACCATCGCAGCGTCGGCCTCGGCCGCGTGCGATTCGGCCAGCAGCGAGGGGGGTGCAGGCTCCTCAGGGGCAGTCAGCCAGGCAGCCGCCCACGCACCGAGGTGCGCGCAGTGCTGGTCGTGGCGCGCGAGGATCTGGGCGTGGTAATCGTTCCTGATGGGACGGTTACCGCGGTGAGAACCGCTCCGGTGTTTCTGGCAAAGGAGACAGTGCCGCTCTTGCACTCCTTATGTCCACCTCTATCCCTAGGTGGACCGGTGGGAGGCCGGCTAGCCGACCACATGCAAGAGTGGAAACGGTTAACTCAGGACCGTTTAGTCTTGCGATGGCTTTCAGTCGGGTATCATCCCGATTGGATGACAGGCCCGCCATCGCGACTGTCTCTATTGCCGATCTGGACTCCAAATCTGAGAGATCCAGAGCAAAGGTTGTGTATCGAGCAGGAAATAAATTCCCTCATACAAAAAGGAGCTATTCAGCCGGCACAAAGGTGTCCGGGCTTCTATTCAACCCTGTTCTTAGTAACAAAAAACACCGGAGGGTGGACACCAATTCTCAACCTCAAGCCATTGAACAAGTTCATAGAGACGCCCAGTTTCAAGATGGAGACTGTGCGCTCGGTGTTGGCGGGGTTGGAGAGGGGAATGTGGACAGCGTCGATAGATTTGAAGGACGCTTATTTCCACATCCCCATACACAGGAGTTTCCGTCGCTTCCTGAGATTTGCATTCCAGGGCAGACAGTGGGAATTCAGGGTGTTACCCTTCGGAATTTCCACGGCTCCTCGGGTTTTCACCCGTGTGGCTCTTGCGATCACCGCATACCTCCGCAGGAGAAGCATAGAAGTCCACACGTACATAGACGACTGGCTGTTGAAAGCGCACACCCAGGAAAGTTTATCGGCCAGTCTGGAGATTGTTTTGAAGACTCTCACAGACTTGGGCTGGATGATCAATTTCCCAAAATCAGAGCTGACTCCATCCCAGAAGTTTGTTTACCTGGGGATGTTCTTCGATCTAGAGACAGGATATGTTTTTCCTACTCAGGAGAGAGTTCAGAAACTCATCTCATTGATTCAGTCAGTGTGCGACAGTCGTCATGTCCTGGCACGGGTTTACTTGAGAATGCTGGGGTTGATGGTTTCATTGGAACCAGTCATTCCTCAGGCCGCCTTACGCAGGCGGCCGATCCAGTTATTTCTCATGACACAATGGACCCAGAGTACAGGTTCGCTGGACTCGAACGTGTCAGTGTTGGCGCCTCTGATTCATCACCTGCAATGGTGGTTGGACACAGAGAATCTCTTGGTGGGGGTTATGCTAACCCCTCCCCACCCTCAGGTGACTGTGAATACAGATGCATCGATGGAGGGCTGGGGAGCTTGCCTGGAAGAATCCACGATATCAGGGCTTTGGAATCTGGAACAGTCAAAGGAACATATAAATCTACTGGAGCTAAGAGCAGTAGTCCTGGGCCTGGAACATTTCTTACAGAAAGTTCAGGGCAAGATTGTTCTTATTCGTTCAGACAACTCAACAGTTGTGACTTACATAAACCGCCAGGGCGGAACGAAGTCGCCCAGTCTCTGTATGATGACATGGAGACTGCTTTGTTGGTGCCTGGATCACCAGATTACCTTGAAAGCAGTTCATATTCCGGGAAGGTTAAATCTGCTAGAGACTCATTGAGCCGAAGGATGAGTGTTTTACCCACGGAATGGCAACTAAATCAATGTGTGGCGGATCGTCTGTTCGACCATTGGGGGAAACCCAACATCGATTTGTTCGCAACGAAGAAGAATGCGAAGATGACGACGTACGTCTCTCCGATTCCGGATCCAAGCGCTTTCACAACAGATGCGTTAGCTATCAGCTGGGTGGGAATGTATGCATACGCATTCCCTCCAGCAATCCTGATTCCAAGAATTCTTCAGAAAATCGGACAGGAGGAGTGCTTCTGATCGCCCCAGATTGGCCAAGCCGATCATGGTATACGGATCTGCTGTACCTTCTGGTCTACAATCCTGTTCCTCTGCCTCTGATGGATGACATTATCTTCCAGGGCAAGGCCCTTCACAACAATCCGTCAATGTTCAGATTGACTGCATGGATGTTGTCAAGGAATCTAGAATTAAGGAGGACTTTTCTGAGCAAGCAGCCATGTTTATGGCCAAAGCCAGGAGGGGGTCAACCTCCAGAGCATATAATTGTAAAATCAACAGATTTGCAGAATGGTGCTCAAAAAGATGTATGGATCCAATGGATTCATCTATTCAGGTAGTAGCTGATTTCCTCTGTCACCTGTATGATGCCTATAGCCTCAAGCCTAACTCTATTGCTGGTTATAAGTCAGCTTTAATGTCTGTTATTCCTTGCTTGGCTAAGAGGGGAAGTGATGAAGTAAATACATTAAATGTATTAATTAAAGGCATGGGCAATCTAAGACCAAGGAATCCCCCTGTGATTCCGTCTTGGAGTTTATCGCTAGTGCTTCAAGTACTAGGTGATAAGCCTTTTGAACCACTTAGTTCCATTTCTATGAAACTATTAACACTGAAGACTGTGTTTTTAATTGCTGCGGCCTCGGCTAGGCGTAGAAGTGAAATTCATGCCTTATCAGCCGAGGATGACCGTTTTGTGGTTTCAGGGGAAGGCCTTAAGCTGCTACCTAGGATTAATTTCTTGGCTAAGAATCAGTCGTTGAAATATCCAGGTCAACCTATTGTTTTGCCTGCTTTAACTAGATATGATCCTAATTCTAAAGCATGGTGTCCTGTCCGGGCGCTTCGCCGGTACAAACAACGTACATCGGAGTGGCGCACCGACCAGTCGGCGTTATGGTTGTCATATATTGAACCCCATGGCAGGGCTTCTAAGGACACCATTTCCAGGTGGATTGTAGAATGCATTCAGTTTTGTCATAAATCCGCCACCGGGAAGCAGGTTGACGTGGCCAAGGCTCACAGTGTCCGCGGCGTAGTGACATCCACCACCCTATTTAATGGGGTCCCTGTGGATGATATTATGTCGGTGGCTCAGTGGCACTGTGAGTCAAGTTTTACAGACCATTATCTCCGTGACACCTCTAATCCTCTCGCCTTGTCGATTTTGAAAAAATAACTAGGCTTATATTTTTTGATGAGGTTTCCTCATTGCTTATATATTTCACAATTAATTTATGGAAACAACCACTTTTTTGGGACTGCATCGTTCTTCACCAATGGGAAGATGATGTCAGCAGCCATTTTCAACAAGGTCAGACTTGTGCATGCGTTGTCCATTGTTGATTGTCTTGTCACGTTACCCGTTATTAATAGGATGATGGTTTTGTGTATTTATGTGGTTCATTGTTGAGAGTATACGAAAATGGAGTTTTTTCGTCTCTGTCCTGTAGTACATGGCACTTGTACGTAGAGAGCGTATAGGACATTGAGGTCATTCGACTCTTCCTCCCAGTAAGGAGGTGGGGGAGCGCATATGACATTCGGTCATCTCTCATACATCGGTGGTGTTATCCGATGGTTAGTCAAATCCTGACTGTTTTTCATACAGTTTCAGAAGTTTAAGTGCCTTAAACGCAGAAAAGCGTATAGGGATGAGCTGGTCTTTTGACCTCGCCTCCCTCCCGCCGAATTCACTGTCGAATTCTGGCAATATCAAAAGTATTAGGGAGGTAAGTATACTCTTGATGTGAAATAAACAAAATCAAGGATTTCTTTTTTCACGAGAGAGTTGATACTTACCTCCCTAGATACGGACCCGGCCTCTCCACCCCACAGAGGCTCGGTCTTCAGGCTCTTAATAGTTGCATGTGTATCAGCCAATAAATTAGTCAGAGGAAGTGCTAGTCTGCGCATGCGCGGTGGTGGGGCTGGCATCCGCCAGACTATGCTCTGACTCCCTGCCCAGTAGGGGCACCTAACTGTTTTAATCTGAGTGTTTATTGAGTGAAAGCCAATATTTAGCAATATCAAAAGTATTAGGGAGGTAAGTATCAACTCTCTTGTGAAAAAAGAAATCCTTGATTTCGTTTAATTTACATCTAGAATGGATCAATCTAGTTTTATCTATTGCTCATCCATCTCTAGCTAAGCTCCGGCCACACTTTGCCTGTGTTGGGATCGATCAAACCCTGAACTCCCTGAATCTCAATCTTATCGCCGCTAATATAATCAGTTACTTATTCATAGCCAACCTTCATGAGATCAGGCAGATCCCTGTTGATTCCATATTCTATGGACTCTTTATGCTAAGAACTGATATTATCATATATTGTGATAGAAATCTTACCTTACATTCTGAACATATGGGTGAAAAGCTACACAGGATTGCATCGTGCACTCCGGCCATGGCAATCCCTGCTGCTAGGGTGACAATGCACCTCACAGTCACCATATGGAGTTACACATTCGTCATGTTTGATCTTAGGCTTTCCCAGTGCTGATAACTGCACCTGATGGCATTGGAACACTTATGCTTTTTTGACAGATTATTTCTAGTTATGCCACTCCCATTTCTAGCCAAAGCCTCCCCACTTTTATTCATGTTGGATCGATATGAAACTTTGAATCCTGGCTTTACAGATTCTAAATCTCAAGGTAACTCTGCATGTAAGCTGTTGAATTTTTTAAAACATATTTTTCAACTAATAGCACAGGCACTCGACACCGGTCCATTGGGATGATGATGATGATGTGTGTATAGTATATATAGTAGCATAGGAACGTCATCATCATCATCATCCCAAAGGACCGGTGTCGAGTGCCTCTGTGCTAATAGGCAGCAACAGGATTAACTCAAATTGATCTCAACATATTCAACATTTTACTTTGAAATTGGGATTGCAGGAAATCAGGATTCAAAGTATATAATTCGATTCTAATGCGCAAAGAAAGGTGGGTGGATCTTTGCTAGAAATGTGCGTGGGGTAGCTAGGAATGGATGCTACGATCGGAGCTTCTTAACAACCAGCATTGTTGTGCTTACATCTTGTAGATATCGATGAGTGTGCAGATGACATAGATGGATGTTCGCAGGGCTGTCGGAATCTTGAAGGACGGTACATCTGCACGTGTCCTGATGGGTACTTTATGGACAATGACAGAACAACTTGCCTGGACGGTAAGTTGATGAGAAATTCCAATGTTAAAGAAAAACTCACCTTATCATATACTAACCATTCAGCTGATAGAATTTGCCACCCATAATCCTTCCCTGATATTTGAGCTTTTTATCATGCCAACAATGAAAGATATTCAGGCTTTAGTAGCCAAGTGTTGATACATTCCTCAGCCTAAAAGACAAAAGCCTGGCACGAATGCTTCAGTATATATGTTCAGTAATAGATGCGCTATCTATAGTTTGACAATGTGGTATAAAAGCAATCATACAGGTAAGCCATTGAATACTTAGAAACTAATAAGACTGGATGTTGTTGCTGCCGTAGCCTGCAACAACCAGTCAAATTAGTTTCAAAATATTCAGCAAGATGATTGTTACATAATAAAGAATGTAATGCATTGGCACTTGTATGACATCACACACTATCGCTTGAGGAGTCAAAATGGTGATGATCACTGTTCAACATTTACGCTATATTACAAAGCAGATACTTGTGATACAGATAAGGGAATGTGACAGTATATGAATAATATGGAATATATAAACCATAATCTGTGTAATACAACATTTGAGATGAGATTAGCATCCTTTTAATATATATAATAATAGCATAAATTCTACTATGGTAATGTACTCATAGAGTGAAATTGCAAACAATTTCGCAATATTTGTTTGGAAGTTTACTTCAACACACATATTTCTTCAAGATGTGAAATTCTGCCAGGGAAGTTTAGCAGATAGTTATATAGATTGGAATTTATTTACTATAGCAAGAGACATGGGGGTGCTTCTTATTCTCGCTCATGTTCTTAACACATCATTCAAGACTGGTTCTACTAGTGAAATCTTCTCCAAACTTGGGTGATCCCAAAGACGTATCTAAATTATGGGGTCAAAATCTAAAAGGCAACATTGAAAGCTTTCAGCAACATCGTTCTCAAAATGGACGCTTGTGTTTTGACACATTTTCCAATAACTCTGGTTTTACGGGAGCAATATTCTCTAAACGTGGCGGAACATTGCATGGGTGGTCCCAACGACATATATTCAAATTCTAGGGTAATTTTAAGCTAAAACACAAGAGCAACTGTGCTTTCAGCAACCTTGTGTCCAGAATAGACACTTTCAACCTCGCGGTGGTTTGATTAAAATATATCAACTGCGCGGGTATTGGATAAATTTGTTCTTGGTATTTTTCGAACATATCTAAATTCAAGTGATTGACAAGCAATGGTATGTTGATGTTGCTGGGGTAATCTTTATTATAGTGTATGTCGTGTCACCACTGACAAAACTCAGAAAAACACTGTCATTTGAGTGATAAATTGGATCTCCAGTTTATTCATCCATCATATGACATCATAATCAACTGTGTGATGTGTAGCATGATGTCATAATCAATTAAGGGATGAATGACTCGAATTAGTCCATCTTAAACGCTTAATAGTCTGACACGTACAAACTATATGTTTTTACTATATAATAAACATTCTGTCGAATATTTTGAAACTAATTTGACTGGGCGCTGTTCAGCAACTTTGTTTCAAAATATCAAACAGTTTACCAGTAGAGTTTTGTGGAAATTGATAGTCAAGGAGGTCAGGGATCGATCGATTCCAACATGAGAGTGGTGTGAATGGAGCTCAGTTAGAGATGGGTGGCGCATAGCTAAAACTGTAAAGGTTCATTGGATTTCTGTGAGCATGAGATGATCTTAGAAAAGTTGGATACGCGTTTAGTATGATCTCTGTGATAATTAAAAATATTATGCAACACTAACTGTAACATTTCCTGTTTTATATAACAGAAGAGAATGCGTGCGCGGCAAAGAATTACACGTGTGACGAGACCACGTCAGTGTGTACTGTTAATGCGACCACCAGTGCTCAAATCTGCATATGTAATCGTGGATATGAACCATACAACGACACCTTATGCATAAGTAAGTTAAGTTCTTACCCACGTTGCTAGACGGAGTTGCTTCTTCTTGTTCTTTTTGGACATTCTTCAACAAGTCTTGTTCTACTGGGGGGATCTTCTCCAAACTTGGGTGGAAGTTTGCTTGTGTGTCTCCAAAGCCCTATTTGGGCATCAAACCTAAAATGCAACAGCACAAGCTTTATAGCTGTGTGGGTAGGTGTATGCATGCGTGTGTGTGTGTGCATGCACATTTTGGTGTGTTTGTTGAGGGTTGATGATCAGTTAACATGCACTCATTTTGAGCTGAGTAAATCTTCCCAGGAATGCAACTGGTGACTATTTTATTTTTACCCAACAGATATAAACGAATGTCTAATGAATAACTCCGGATGTGAACGAAATTGCACAGACACTGCAGGTGGCTTCGAGTGTGGCTGTCAAGATGGCCATATGTTGACAAATGACAAAAAGACATGTACAGGTATGTGGGTGGATATATTTTGTTTGATATTTTAAAACAAAGTTCATAAAAACAAACTGGAGCACCAAAATTTTCAGCAGAATTTTGCAAATTCACCAACGACACACATCACAGACTGTTAGTTACTAATATACTTTTGACACGCTAGTGACGATCCCACGTCATTTGAGTGTGACATCAGCTAACACATTACTAGTGATGATCATGACGTCACATACTTGAGTTGCAGAATGGATCGTTCCATTTTAAATTTGCAAAATAGTTCTATTATGCATCAGTGAAGGATATTATATAGGATGCCAATGGAGGGATCCAATTTTAGCTACGCCCTGCCCATCTCTAGCTAAGTTTCACCCACACCTCGCTCATGCGTTCAGTAATCACGATCGATTATTTAATAATAATCGCGATTACTCGATTAATCAGCTTGAGTACAGATTACCCAGTTATAACAGTAAAAATGCATATCAATGACGAAAGCTGCAATGGTGTTGATAAAAATCGATTTGCAGGCCAAGAGGACTATTTTTGAAAGTGTGTCACTGGAATGCCTGGCTCGAGCCAGTCATTCCAGTGATACATTTTCAAAAATAGTTTTCTCTTGGCCTGCAAATGGACATGGATTCGCTGAGCAAAATGTAAATTTCAGTGACCCTTGGCACTAAAGAATAATTAAAAGGTAGGTTTTGAAATATTTTATGCTGTAGAATTATTCATAATTATTCGATTATTTAATTTTTAATCATATAAATTCACGATTTAAAAAATAATCCCGATTTTCGATTTAATCACATAATCGCGCACGCCTACTCGTACGCCTGTTCCAAAAACCTGTATAGATAAGCTGTTGAATATTTTGAAACTAAATTAGTTCAGAATATTCAACATAATGGATATTATATAGTAGACATACAATTCATACACCAACGCTTAGTCCGTCTTCAATTATGCGTTTGTAACATACTTATCTATGCCATTCATGATGTCATTGTTTAAGATGTCATCCTACATGTCACATAGTTTTTCACATCATGAGAACATACTTACCTCCCTAACACTCTTGATATACTAGTATATCGGCTCTAAGTTCAATAATATTCAGAATTATAAAAAGTTAGGTGCCCCTAATGGGCAGGTGGATGTACACAGTCATGCACATGACAGACCCCACCTACTGCGCATGCGCATACTGGTACTTCTGTTTTCTAATATATTGGCTGAGAGTCAACTTGTGGAAAGCTTTCCAAGCTCTTTATTGAGAATTTTCACTGTCTATTATCATCTTTTATTCATAATGGCTGATGCAAAGTGTCAGAGGAGTCCTCCTCTTCATCCATTAAGGTGATATTGTTCCATATATTAATTAAGACTTGTAACTTTTATATGTTACCGATTTTCGTTCGCGACCATTTTGGCGTTACCACGTTTTCAGGTGTTGGAAATCCTTGTTAAATTTCTCCCAGCGCCTAGGGCTATTAATCCCTTGTGCTTTGTGTTCACAGGTTCAACTTATGGATAGTAAGGGTTCCTGTTCTTCTCTCGAAGGTTGTTCACGTCTCTTTTTTTACTTATCATTGTGATATGTCTAAGGGTTGGAGATATAGTAAATGAATAAAAGAAATAGCTCCTTCCTTTTGTCCCATTCCCCTCATCTGTTCTACAGAAAGAAGAGTCTCAGCGGATGGATGGACGTGTTCTCCTGCACAAGAGGATGATTTTGCCTGTGCTCAGGCTAACAGAGTTTATTAGTTATGGTACATAATTATTTGATAATATTCACAAGTTTCCGCTGCCATTTGTTTTTGCACTGTATTCTCTCTTGTATGTGTATGGGTTCTCGAATATATATATAATTAATATTATATTATTCGGGAGTAATGAATGTGTTTAGTCTCTAGATATTTCTTGCATTCATTTTCTAATGTCCCCTCTCCTTGAAGGAGCTGTTGCTTTGGGGTTTGATGTCATAATCGAGTCATAAGTTTTTCTCTTTCCTTGATGTCATAATCTTAATTTAGAGAAATTTTTTGATGTTTTTATCACCCGTTATTATGAAGGTGGAGAGATATCTAGATAGTCATTAATCTTTCTCTCTTCATTCTTAATTTGGGATCCTGGTTGTGTTTGGTTATTATTAAGTAGAGAAGTCAGCTGTCCCGTCAGGGTTGTCTGTAATAAAAGTGGGTGTCTACTCTCGAGTTTGTTCTTGTTTTGTACTAATAGTCAATTAACAAGGGTTTTGCAAACTATAATACTCATTGTCTTCGTATTCCTTCCCTTTTCAGAAGTCATGCCCATCTTGCCTCAAGCCTATGAAGGCTAGATTCTTCCCCCACCCTTGCCATCTTTGTTCAGTTTATAGGCTGTCTAACAAATGTGTCATTCGTAAAGAGTGGGGAGGGGGGATCTAACCTATGAATTCTTTGCTTTTCAGGCTAAACTAATGGCTGAGGAGGGCAAGAAGGCAAAGAAGGAGGGTAAGAAGAAGGCCTCTGAGAAGGGTGAGCTCGAGGCCTTCAAGGTTGAGTTAGTGAGTGAGATGCGCAGGACTTTGAAAGATCTGATGCCAGACCTGCTTCGCGGCATGTTGCCGGGCGCAGGTGTTTCAACTTCCTCATCGACCTCAGTGCAGGTAGCCCCCATCCATGGATCATGCCCTACTAGCTCGGACGTGTTTAGTGATCCAGGGGTGGCCGTCTTGATGTTTGGCTTGATGTTCGCATCGCCTGGTGATCCAGCGGCGCGAGCAGCATCAGGCGGGACCTGATCAGCGGCCTGACAACGATCACTCGTGGAGTACCCTCATCATCTGCTTTCAGGCATTCTCCTGGTCAGTCTGGGTTAGTTTTTCTTGCTAACCCAGAGTCTAACTTTTCTGACCAGGAAGATGATTAAGACTACCTGCTCGGTCCACAGGATGATCATGAAGACATGGATGCGAGCATCTACGCTCCTCTCATGTGGAGCGCGGCCGCTCGCACCTATGGCACAGTTCCCTCGGGAGCAGGTTTCATGATTCAACCTGTGGGTCGGTTTGGAGGGGATGGCCGCCCGTATAAGATTCCACGCTTAAGCGTGGAATCTGATACGGATGATCCGGGCCGCGCTGGTGTGCATGATATCCCACACACAAGCGTGACGTTGATGCCTGGTCAGCCTATGGAAAATGTTATGCCAGCCCTCGTGGGCCTGTATGCATTCTCTGGGCAGCCGGATTCGTCTATAGCCTCCTCCTCAGCCCTACCTGCGAATGCCATTGAGGATGACGAGGGCCCGCTGCTCATCGGCAATTCGGAGGTAGTCACTGAAGACTGAGCTGAAGCGTGCGCGTGGCTCCTCGCTGTCAGACCAGAGCTCTCCGTGGACGAAACGGCCGCCGGTAACCCTCGGGCATGGTTACAGGCAAAGCCGTTGGCCAACACGACTCTGTCTCTGCCGTATGCTGAACATATCTTAGATATGTTCGCGGCGGCAGAGGAGTCGATTAGACCGAAAGGTCGCCTCGCGAAGGCCCTCCTGCGAGGTTGCTAGGCGATGTCGGGTTACTGCTGGTCAGTATGCTCGATATGGCCTAACGCCCAGACCGAGTGCGGATGACTGCGCTGCTCTGGGAGAAGATACGCGGCCGGGTTCCCATGCTGACACAGGAGCGTTGTGCTCGGGCGCTATGTGCTTGGCTAATGCCGCCTTGCGCGACACCGAGGAGCGCTCACGAGCAGCGATTAGTGCGCTGTCTCATGTGTTTCAGCTGCTATCTGGGGTAGTAGCAGCCTCTGTGCAGCAACAACCTACTCCCGTGACAGTCCAACGAGCCATCCAGGATGGGATCAACCTGGCGTTGGACTGTCTGACTAGGTCAGTCACCAAGTCACTGAGGACGAGGCGCACTTTTGCGTTGGACAATTTGTGCCCGTGACAAGAGCACTTGTTGCAAGCGCCGATGCTGGGCCCTGGTATTTTTGGGGGTGAAGGTTGTCGGCACCTCCAAGAGACAGTGACTTTGGTGAATAACCAGAGGGCGCTGCACGCACAGTTTGAAGTGCTGCGCAGAGAACACGTGCGTGTTCAGCCCTCAGCTGCTCGACAGCAGTACGCTCGTGGCGGGCCCTGGTCTTTTTGGAGCTCAAGGTTGTTGGCACCTCCAAGAGACAGTGACTTTGGTGAATAACCAGAGGGCGCTGCGTGCACAGTTTGAAGTGCTGCGCAGAGAACACGTGCATGTTCAGCCCTCGGCTGCTCGACAGCAGTACGCTCATGGCGGTGCTGGCATTGTCACAGGCCAGCAGGCCGGCCTGGTTCAGAGACTGCGCCGGCCGTACCAGCAGCAGCGTGCTGCTTTATGTCAGCCAGCACCTCAAGCGCAGCCAGCCAGACAGCAGCTCATGCACCGGCGCGCGAGGAGCGGCACGTGGTAACCAGGCCCGATTGGCTAAAAGTTTTTCCGGTTACCACAGGTACCACTCGGGTGTTGTCACTCGTACCAGAGACACACCCACTTCTAAAATTCATGGGCACACCATCAACCCTAGGTGGCCCAGTGGGAGGTCATTTGACTTGCCACATTCAGAAGTGGGAGTGGTTAATTCAGGACCGCTTAGTCTTGCAATGGCTTTCGCACGGATACAGTCCAGAATGGGTAAAACGTCCGCCATTGCATCTGTCTCTGGTACTGGTCTGGACTCAAATTCCAAGAGATCCAGACAGACGGTTGTGCAGAGAAGAGGAGATAGAATCTCTAATTGTAAAAGAAGCAAATCAACCGGCACAAGATTGTCCAGGCTTCTATTCAACCGTGTTTCTTGTGAGTTTTCATCGGTTACTGAGATTTGCTTTTCAAGGATGCCAATGGGAATTCAAAGTTCTTCCATTCGGCATCTCGACGGCTCCAAGGGTCTTCACTCGAGTGGTACTTGCTATCACGGCATACCTCCGCAGGCGAAATATAGTTGTTCACACTTATATAGACGACTGGTTGCTGAAAGCACACAACCCAGAAAGTTTGACAGCAAATCTGGAGATAGTTTCGAAAACTCTCACAGATTTAGGCTGGATAATCAACTTTCAGAAATCAGAGCTGACTCCATCCCAGAGGTTTGTTTACCTGGGTATGTTCTTCGATCTGGAGACAGGATATGTTTATCCATCCCAGGAGAGAGTGGAAAATCTCCTCTCGTGCATTCAGTTGGTTTGCAACAGTCATTATATTGTATGTTAGGTCGGATGGTTTCAATGGAACCAGTCATTCCTCAGGCAGCCTTACGCAGGTGGCCGATTCAATTGTTTCTCATGACTCAGTGGACGCAGAGTTCAGGATCACTGGACTCGCGCATTCAAGTGTTGGACCCTCTCATTCATCACCTTCATTGGTGGATGGAGAGAGGAAATCTGGCAGGATCATGCTGACCCCTCCCCACCCTCAAGTAACGATGTTTACGGATGCATCGATGGAGGGATGGGGAGCTTGCCTGGAAGATGCCACTATATCAGGGCTTTGGAATCTTGATCAGTCAAAGGAACATATCAACATGCTAGAATTACGGGCTGTAATTCTAGGCCTGAACACTTAAAAGAAGTGGAGGGAAAATTTGTGATGATACGTTCAGACAACTCTACAGTAGTGAGTTACATAAACCGCCAGGGCAGAACGAAGTCGCCCAGTCTCTGTATGATGACATGGAAGCTGCTTTGCTGGTGCATGGATCATATGATCACCTTGAAAGCAGTTCATATTCCGGGAAGACTGACTCTGTTAGCAGACTCATTGAGCCGAAGGATGAGCATTCTGCCTATGGAATGGCAACTAAATCAATGTGTGGCGGATCACCTGTTCAATCATTGGGAAAGTCCAACATATATTTGTTCGCAATGAAGAAGAATGCGAAGATGACGACGTACGTTTCTCTAATTCCAGATCCAAGCGCTATCGCAATACATGCACTAGCTATCAGTTGGAAGGGAATGTATGCATACGCATACCCTCCAACAATCCTGATTCCAAGGATTCTTCAGACGATCAAACAATAGGAATGCCAAGTGCTTCTGATCGCCCCGAACTGGCCAAGCCGATCATGGTTTACGGATCTGCTGGACCTTCTGGTTTGCAATCCGGTTCCTCTTCCTCTGATGGACAATATCTTCCAGGGCAAGCCCCTTCACAACAATCCGTCAATGTTTCAATTGACTGCATGGATGTTGTCAAAAAATCCGCGATTAAGGAGGGCTTTTTCAATGGGGGAAGAGATGAGTGCCGCGCCCAAGACATCAGAGGTCAGTATATGTGACCATTTTGTATTTTGTCTTGGTGATGGTGTCATATTTTTAATTTTTAATATGGTGATGGTTAATGTCTCTTAATTGTGGTTCTTTCAGAGAGTTTTTTGAAAATGAAGCAATTCTTCTTTTTCCAATGTCTAGTAATACTTTTCATCAAGTATTAGAGAACGTGCTAGTCGTTTAGAGCAGCGTTTTTTCCTAACCTTCCTCAGAAAGAGGGGTGTGGGGGTGTGGAGCGCATTTGCTTTTTGATCAATCTCTCTTCATTGGTCGATTGTCTGATGCAAAATTCTATTCCTGGTTGTGTATTCAGATACAATTTCAGATGTTTTCTAAATCTCTTGAAAATTCAAAGAGCTAGTCTCTCCGAGGGTGTGCTGGTTTTCAGGACCTTGCCTCCCTCCCGCCAAATTGACTTTCAAATTCTGGCTTTTAGAGTGCTAGGGAGGTAAGTATGTTCTCATGTGAAATAAGAAATTTACCAAATTTCTTTTTCACGAGTGAGATGACATACTTACCTCCCTAACAGGATCCTGGCCTCGCCACCCTACGGAGGCCTGGCCCTTTGGTTATTTGAATAGTTGCTTCTATGTCAGCCAATATTTAGTAACGGAAGTACCAGTATGCGCATGCGCAGTAGGTGGGGTCTGCCATGTGCATGACTGTGTACATCCACCTGCCCATTAGGGGCACCTAACTTTTTATAATTCTGAATATTATTGAACTTAGAGCCGATATACTAGTATATCAAGAGTGTTAGGGAGGTAAGTATGTCATCTCACTCGTGAAAAAGAAATTTGGTAAATTTTCTTAGATTATGACGGCATATGATGGATGGATAAACTGGAAAGGTTGGTTGCCTACATGGTTAGCCATTTCTGTTTCTATGTTATCAAATACTACAGCACAATCCAATTATGTTCCAAATATTTAACAGAACATTTCTTACATCGTGTTCAAAATTGTCCTGGCTAATGTGTTTCTGTTCTTTGTTTTGGAAACATGTTATCTTCGTTATGCGTTATCCTATCCCCCAAACTTGGAACCCCCAATGTAACAGCGTCTGATAGAATACTTCATTTCCTTATTTACTCAACTAGTATGGTAAAAAAATTGTATTTAAGTTTAAAATTTAAAATTAATAAAATCGTTGATGTTTAATATGAGTATTTTTACATTACTAGACATAAACGAATGCGAGGGTGAGAATGAGTGTCCTCAGAAATGCCAAAACACAGTAGGAAGTTACCTGTGCAAATGTTCCCCTGGTTTCCTTGACAACTATGAAAATGGCACTAACTGTACAGGTAAGTTATTCTAACAGCTATTCTGGACAAACCAATAATGATAATAATAATAATAATAATAATAATAATAATAATGATGATGATGAAGATGAAACCTATTGTATACTCACATTATTTCTTGCAATGAGATTTGAGCCAATATGTACCAGCAGTTTCGAAGATATGCATAGATCAAGAATTTGTTTCAAATTGGTCAAGACGTGTTATCCAGATCATGGCCAACATCTAGAATTTCTCTTTCATGGTAAGAAATTTGGTTGGGTCAAGTTTTGGGCTATATTGGAAAAGTAGTCTTTGAGTAGCCTAGGTGTTGAGATACATTTCCGGATACATTCACAAACACACAGACAGACACACATCTTCTTCAGTATACTGTTGGGATCCACTTTGGATATCATTCCACAATGTTACCTGAATCCAATAGGCTCTTCCCCCCTACAAGGTAAATAATCTGATTGCTGTTCCATTAACAGACATTGACGAGTGTAGTGGAACGAACAACTGTCATCAGCACTGCAAGAACACGTATGGAAGTTTCCTGTGTACATGCTTACCTGGTTACAATGACAGATATCGTGATGGCACTAACTGTACAGGTAAGATATTGTGCGAGGTGTGCTGTCTGCCACCGGATGATGATGATGATGTGGATGAGGATGATGGTGATGAGGATGATAATGATGAGTGACCGTGTTCTGCAGCTCTGAAGAAGTGAAAACTTCTTTTAGCGGCAATCAATTTTCCTATACCTTCTTTGTAGTAGTTTTGAGATATGGCTATTTGAAAGGCCTAGAGAAAAATACTTTTGAATATTTACCACTGGAATGACTGGCTCGGCAACCGAGCCAGTAATTCTAGTGGTAAATTTTCAAAAATACTCTTCTCTCGGTCTGCAGATTGACACTGTGGGTATGCTGAGCTTCTTTAAGTTTTTTCTTTTTTAGTGTCCCAGATTACGTTCTTTGAGGACTGATCGCAAAAACACTTGGCATGTTGTCGTTCTGGCATTCTTTGTCTACGATCACCACTGCAACAAAAACAACAACAACAACAACAAAACGTGCTGCGGCTGGGGTTGCTGCTGTTGTTGCCGCTTCTGCGGCCTGATATTGGCTCGGTAGTGGACATTATCAAGGAACTTTTTACTAACATGATGCGTGACATTGAATATGCAGACTTGGTGTAGATAACTCCACGTGTCACGATTGTCACATCTGTTTATCAAATAGTCACATTAGAGCAACGAGCATGTAAAATTAGAGAAACATAAATTAAACTCGGTCATACTATGTGTCAAACTCAGTATGTGAATAGTTAATTATATAGTTATTTTGATAAAATAGTTGTATTTAATGTAATTATTGCTCCTTTTAACAGACATAAATGAGTGTCTTGGAGAGAACAACTGTCCTCAAGAATGCAACAATACAATAGGAAGTTACACGTGTAAATGTTCTCCTGGCTACAATGACACAAGTACTAATGGCACTGTCTGTATAGGTAAGAGAGTATACCATCTAAGATAAATAATAATAATAATAATAATAATAATAATAATAGTAATTAGAAAGAATATAATAACGTATATAAATTTCAGGAACATATAATTCGGCGACCTCTCAGAGTGCTTTGTCAGCTTATTACTTCAATAAACCATTTATTAGCTCACCTTGTCATACAAACTAATGCGATTTTAATCAACCATGGTAGGACAAATTATCTTGCAATAGGTTTCTGACCTACCATAGACCGGTCAAATTGGTCAAATTGTTCGGTGGCTGTCTTGTGTTTTCTGCTATTTCCAACAAATCAATTAGCAGCTCTTGTGTCAACTTGACCCTTTAATGGTCAAACTGACAAAAGCAACTTTGCAGTGGTCTTCAGACATGGCTATTTGAAAGGCCTAGAGAAGAGTGTTTTTTAATATTTACCACTAGAATGACTGTCTCAGTAGTAATTCTAGTGGTAAAGTTTCAAAAATACGCTTCTCGGCCTGCAAATAGACACTGGTCAAGTAAAAACTTTAATTTTCTTTACCATTACCCCTTTAATGGTCAAGCCGGCGAAAAGAAATTCAGCAGTAAATTTACAAATAGTCTTCTAAAATTGAAATATCTTGAAAAATATTAACCATCAAAATGTTTACTTAATTGATATATCAAGTAGTATTTTGAGCGCTTTGAGGTGCTGTTTACACAAGAGGGGTTATGAGACAACTCGTTCAATTTTGCTTACACTTGCCGCAGAGAATAATATACTCGTGCTTCTCTTATTACATTGCAAAGCATATATTTGAAAATTAATCCTTCATAGAATCTTATTTCATAATTTGAATTATTGTATCAACAGATGCGGTTAGCCCAGTCCATATTAACATTTTAACCCCCCACCCCTCCCCCCCCCGCCCTATTAATAATGCAACGAAATATTTTTCATTCGTCTTAGTCAAGATCCTCTATGCGAGTTACATTCATTTAACTGATCAAAATCATAGCTGGATTTATTATGGTAACATAAACAGGTACTTGATTAATGGTAAGCTATCTAATCAAATAAACTGTTATCAGCGTCTCGGTATGCCTTGCAGAAATATACCTATTTATATTCTTTATACTAAATATCCATATTGGCGTAAGATTACATTGACCTTCTCCTATTGAGTGACTAGTACTGCAATTCAAAAGTAACCATTTTCATATCTAGAGTCTACACATGTGTCAATATCATCCTTTACCTGAGAAAACCGGTCAAAAGCATATGTAGTGCTCTTGAGGAATGCCCATTTGCAGGCCAAGAGGAGATTATATTTGAAAATTTGCCACTGAAATGACTGGCTCGGTAACAAAACCAGTCATTCTAGTGGTAAATTTCGAAAGATATTCTCTTGGCCTGTAGATCGTTACTGATTAAACACAAATTTGAATTTTTCCTGACCATTTCCCTTTAAACCTATAACACTCATATCAGCAAAGAAAACCTTCCAGTGGTCTTGAGAAATGTCCCTTTGCACCTTGCTTTTTGTAGACACGTGTGCTGCTGGCTTCGAATATACGCTCAGCCGAGGTACATGTGAGCCCTGCGCGATGGGCATGTACAGAGAGCTGGATACACCCCACACTTGTCAGAAATGTCCAGCTGACCTCACCACCAACTCAACTGGAGCCACGCTTGTAGCTGATTGTAACCTAAGTAAGAATTCAATAAACATAGACATTGTCCTATTTTAGTTACATTATAAAAAATTTTCAGCTTTTTAAGAATCTTTGGAATCTTCCAGATTTTTCGAATTTTCTGGATGTTTCGGATTACAGACGAAGTTGTGAACATCTGCTGTATTTTCACATCTTGTGTTGCGTTAAAATTTTGGCCAAATCGAATCGGATCTGCAAGTTCCTAGAGATCCACATATCCAGAATTTGATCCAATTTTCGCATCTGGGATCATTTCTGTGGATCATGGCTAGCATTTGGGAATTCTCTTGCATGGCAAGTTTCTTCTTTGTGTAAAAATTGGAGCCAAATCAGAGTAGTAATGTTTGAGATACAGGGACCAACTAACTGACCGACCGACCGACTTAGACTAGAATGCCATACAGACTAGAATGCCATAAAGACTAGAATGCCATACACTCTTGCCCTTACGGGATTAGGATAAAAATGTTGGCATAATAATCATTAGTTATAGCTCACTTTATGAAGTAAGGCAAGTTATTGTGAAAGGATTTATCTGTTGGCATCCACATTAATGCGACACTGTTGGCATTCACTCCCGTTTAAGCATTTACCTTCGATCAGTATAATAATGCAATTAACTGGGATAATTCTCTGTCTTTCAAGTGAAGCACAAAATATATGTATGTATGAATGTTCTCAAGGCACCAATTGCAATGGTAAGGTTGTGCACCAAGCAAAACTCATCAGCTTATGTTTCAGGATTGTTTAGCCCAATTGAAATAAAATTGGATTCCTGGTAGCCAATGCCATTAGGAAGCAAACCTGATGCGGGTCTGGTCATATGGTCAAAAGTCAATGACAGCTTGACCATGCTACAAAACATTATACTAATGATATTTTTCTACATTTCAAAACACATATCGTCACATACTTCAGAATGATCTTATTGGATATATATTTTGCTATATGAATACGGATACCTGCAGGAATCAGCACGATAACATAAAGGTCATAATGTCAATTTGGTTGACCAAAGTACTGACAGATTTGGTGCAAGGAAGGATCTGATTGATAATTTGTTGATTCCACGGATTTCATTAGAATTTAGCTAATGGTAGAAAATATCTATGATGGAAAATGTTTTCTTTCGTGGACTGATATGTGCAAATAAATTGTGTCTAGATTTATCTATTTCCTGTTACATATATTAATATGATTTACTTGAAATAGTGGAAGCCAATTAAATCTCAATGATTTGTTCCAGGAAACTGCGGTGCAGGGTCTTTCTCAGATCGTAACCTAACGATGTGTACAGAATGTCCTAAGGGCACCTATCAATCAGAGCCATATAAGTTTGAATGTACCCCTTGTCCCGATGGTTTCTCCACAAGAGAGATTGGGGCAACAAACAGCTCACAGTGTGAAGGTTAGTAGCACCTACTACTTCTACTACTACTACTACTACTACTACTACTACTACTACTACTACTACTACTACTACTACTGTTGCTGCAGTTGCTGCTACTGTTACCATTGCGATTGCTGCTGCTGCTGGTGCTGCTACTGCTGGTGCTGCTACTGCTGACGTGGTTGTTGCTGCTGTTGTGCAGTATTGGCTAAGTACTGGCCCAATAACCTGTATTATCGGGAATTGTTCACTAACATGTGTGACAATGGGTATGCAGAGATTATGTATAAAACTCAATTTGTCTGAAATTTCCAATCTGCCCATCTGGTATCAGACAGAAACGCTAGGCTAATATCACCGAAAAAAGGGAGAGAAAGATAAATTAAAGTTGATCATACTATATGACAACCTCAGTATGTGACAAATTATTATTGTTATTAAAAAAAATATTTGTGTTGTAATGTGTTTGTTGTTCCTTTAACAGACATAAACGAGTGTCTTGGAGAGAAGAAATGTCCTCAAGAATGCAACAACACAATGGGAAGTTACTTCTGTGAATGTTCACCAGGTTATAATGACACAAGTAGTAATGGCACTGTCTGTATAGGTAAGATAGTTTGACATCTAGGGTCAATAATAATAATAATAATAATAATAATAATAATAATAATAACTTGAAAGATTTAATTTCATAATCATATATAAATTCCAGGAAAATATTTCGTTGACATATTCTCCTGCGCCTTAGACATAAATATCTTCATAATTCAGTGAACTCTCAGAGCGATACAGTTACTTTGTATTGCTTCGATAAGGCATTTTAGCTTAGGTTCTACCCTAAGACACATGATTGGTCAAGTTGTTTGGTGGTTGTCTTGTATTTTCTGCAACTTCCAACAAATAAATTAAAAGACAACTTGGCCAACTTTGACTCTTGTTACATTGGAAAGCATATTTAAAAAATTAATCCTTCATAAAATCCTATTTCATAATTGGACTTATCATATAAACAGATGCGGTTAGCCAGGTCCATATTAAAATTTTAAACCCCTGTTAATAATGCAGCGAAATATTGAGCGTGTTCTTAAGGGTTCCACTTTTACATTTTCCAATCATAATGTGATCATCCTAATGTCATTGGATATCACTACACCGCAGTCGGTCGCTAGTGATGCGCGTAATGGCGTAGGGATACCGCTTTTCACAGCTCCTAGTCTATAGTTTATAGCCAGACATGGCTATTTGAAAGGCCTAGAGAAGAGTGTTTTTTAATATTTACCACTAGAATGACTGTCTCAGTAGTAATTCTAGTGGTAAAGTTTCAAAAATACGCTTCTCGGCCTGCAAATAGACACTGGTCAAGTAAAAACTTTAATTTTCTTTACCATTACCCCTTTAATGGTCAAGCCGGCGAAAAGAAATTCAGCAGTAAATTTACAAATAGTCTTCTAAAATTGAAATATCTTGAAAAATATTAACCATCAAAATGTTTACTTAATTGATATATCAAGTAGTATTTTGAGCGCTTTGAGGTGAGGTGCTGTTTACACAAGAGGGGTTATGAGACAACTCGTTCAATTTTGCTTACACTTGCCGCAGAGAATAATATACTCGTGCTTCTCTTATTACATTGCAAAGCATATATTTGAAAATTAATCCTTCATAGAATCTTATTTCATAATTTGAATTATTGTATCAACAGATGCGGTTAGCCCAGTCCATATTAACATTTTAACCCCCCACCCCTCCCCCCCCCCGCCCTATTAATAATGCAACGAAATATTTTTCATTCGTCTTAGTCAAGATCCTCTATGCGAGTTACATTCATTTAACTGATCAAAATCATAGCTGGATTTATTATGGTAACATAAACAGGTACTTGATTAATGGTAAGCTATCTAATCAAATAAACTGTTATCAGCGTCTCGGTATGCCTTGCAGAAATATACCTATTTATATTCTTTATACTAAATATCCATATTGGCGTAAGATTACATTGACCTTCTCCTATTGAGTGACTAGTACTGCAATTCAAAAGTAACCATTTTCATATCTAGAGTCTACACATGTGTCAATATCATCCTTTACCTGAGAAAACCGGTCAAAAGCATATGTAGTGCTCTTGAGGAATGCCCATTTGCAGGCCAAGAGGAGATTATATTTGAAAATTTGCCACTGAAATGACTGGCTCGGTAACAAAACCAGTCATTCTAGTGGTAAATTTCGAAAGATATTCTCTTGGCCTGTAGATCGTTACTGATTAAACACAAATTTGAATTTTTCCTGACCATTTCCCTTTAAACCTATAACACTCATATCAGCAAAGAAAACCTTCCAGTGGTCTTGAGAAATGTCCCTTTGCACCTTGCTTTTTGTAGACACGTGTGCTGCTGGCTTCGAATATACGCTCAGCCGAGGTACATGTGAGCCCTGCGCGATGGGCATGTACAGAGAGCTGGATACACCCCACACTTGTCAGAAATGTCCAGCTGACCTCACCACCAACTCAACTGGAGCCACGCTTGTAGCTGATTGTAACCTAAGTAAGAATTCAATAAACATAGACATTGTCCTATTTTAGTTACATTATAAAAAATTTTCAGCTTTTTAAGAATCTTTGGAATCTTCCAGATTTTTCGAATTTTCTGGATGTTTCGGATTACAGACGAAGTTGTGAACATCTGCTGTATTTTCACATCTTGTGTTGCGTTAAAATTTTGGCCAAATCGAATCGGATCTGCAAGTTCCTAGAGATCCACATATCCAGAATTTGATCCAATTTTCGCATCTGGGATCATTTCTGTGGATCATGGCTAGCATTTGGGAATTCTCTTGCATGGCAAGTTTCTTCTTTGTGTAAAAATTGGAGCCAAATCAGAGTAGTAATGTTTGAGATACAGGGACCAACTAACTGACCGACCGACCGACTTAGACTAGAATGCCATACAGACTAGAATGCCATAAAGACTAGAATGCCATACACTCTTGCCCTTACGGGATTAGGATAAAAATGTTGGCATAATAATCATTAGTTATAGCTCACTTTATGAAGTAAGGCAAGTTATTGTGAAAGGATTTATCTGTTGGCATCCACATTAATGCGACACTGTTGGCATTCACTCCCGTTTAAGCATTTACCTTCGATCAGTATAATAATGCAATTAACTGGGATAATTCTCTGTCTTTCAAGTGAAGCACAAAATATATGTATGTATGAATGTTCTCAAGGCACCAATTGCAATGGTAAGGTTGTGCACCAAGCAAAACTCATCAGCTTATGTTTCAGGATTGTTTAGCCCAATTGAAATAAAATTGGATTCCTGGTAGCCAATGCCATTAGGAAGCAAACCTGATGCGGGTCTTGTCATATGGTCAAAAGTCAATGACAGCTTGACCATGCTACAAAACATTATACTAATGATATTTTTCTACATTTCAAAACACATATCGTCACATACTTCAGAATGATCTTATTGGATATATATTTTGCTATATGAATACGGATACCTGCAGGAATCAGCACGATAACATAAAGGTCATAATGTCAATTTGGTTGACCAAAGTACTGACAGATTTGGTGCAAGGAAGGATCTGATTGGTAATTTGTTGATTCCACGGATTTCATTAGAATTTAGCTAATGGTAGAAAATATCTATGATGGAAAATGTTTTCTTTCGTGGACTGATATGTGCAAATAAATTGTGTCTAGATTTATCTATTTCCTGTTACATATATTAATATGATTTACTTGAAATAGTGGAAGCCAATTAAATCTCAATGATTTGTTCCAGGAAACTGCGGTGCAGGGTCTTTCTCAGATCGTAACCTAACGATGTGTACAGAATGTCCTAAGGGCACCTATCAATCAGAGCCATATAAGTTTGAATGTACCCCTTGTCCCGATGGTTTCTCCACAAGAGAGATTGGGGCAACAAACAGCTCACAGTGTGAAGGTTAGTAGCACCTACTACTTCTACTACTACTACTACTACTACTACTACTACTACTACTACTACTACTACTACTACTACTACTACTGTTGCTGCAGTTGCTGCTACTGTTACCATTGCGATTGCTGCTGCTGCTGGTGCTGCTACTGCTGACGTGGTTGTTGCTGCTGTTGTGCAGTATTGGCTAAGTACTGGCCCAATAACCTGTATTATCGGGAATTGTTCACTAACATGTGTGACAATGGGTATGCAGAGATTATGTATAAAACTCAATTTGTCTGAAATTTCCAATCTGCCCATCTGGTATCAGACAGAAACGCTAGGCTAATATCACCGAAAAAAGGGAGAGAAAGATAAATTAAAGTTGATCATACTATATGACAACCTCAGTATGTGACAAATTATTATTGTTATTAAAAAAAATATTTGTGTTGTAATGTGTTTGTTGTTCCTTTAACAGACATAAACGAGTGTCTTGGAGAGAAGAAATGTCCTCAAGAATGCAACAACACAATGGGAAGTTACTTCTGTGAATGTTCACCAGGTTATAATGACACAAGTAGTAATGGCACTGTCTGTATAGGTAAGATAGTTTGACATCTAGGGTCAATAATAATAATAATAATAATAATAATAATAATAATAACTTGAAAGATTTAATTTCATAATCATATATAAATTCCAGGAAAATATTTCGTTGACATATTCTCCTGCGCCTTAGACATAAATATCTTCATAATTCAGTGAACTCTCAGAGCGATACAGTTACTTTGTATTGCTTCGATAAGGCATTTTAGCTTAGGTTCTACCCTAAGACACATGATTGGTCAAGTTGTTTGGTGGTTGTCTTGTATTTTCTGCAACTTCCAACAAATAAATTAAAAGACAACTTGGCCAACTTTGACTCTTGTTACATTGGAAAGCATATTTAAAAAATTAATCCTTCATAAAATCCTATTTCATAATTGGACTTATCATATAAACAGATGCGGTTAGCCAGGTCCATATTAAAATTTTAAACCCCTGTTAATAATGCAGCGAAATATTGAGCGTGTTCTTAAGGGTTCCACTTTTACATTTTCCAATCATAATGTGATCATCCTAATGTCATTGGATATCACTACACCGCAGTCGGTCGCTAGTGATGCGCGTAATGGCGTAGGGATACCGCTTTTCACAGCTCCTAGTTTATATAGATATATTTTGCAGTGTGTATTAGTTATGAAAATAAATAAACTTTCATTAATGGAAATTTTTCACATAAGTAAAATTACAAGTACTATATCTTTCTTTTCTCATAAGTCATCCAATTTGCTAGTTGTCAGGTTGTGATTAGCCACAATTGACAATCGTGCGCTAATAGAATGTCTAAATAGGGATTTCATGGATCGACGTTATTGGATAATATGTAAAAATTTGAGTTTATATGATAAATTGAATTTCAAACTCGGTACAATTTCATATATCAATGGACCTTTTCAGAGTAATGATGTCATATGATGTCATAATCAGCTAAGCGGCGTGTAGGATGACATCATAATCATTACGTCATAAATGATTCTAGATGGGCTGTCTTTAACTCTTAAAAGTTTGACACGTTGTAAGACTTGTATGTCTCTATTATTTAATAAACATGCTGTTGAATATTTTGAAACTAATTTGACTGGGCATTGTTGCTGCAACAACGCTCAGTCAAATTAGTTTCAAAATATTCAACAGCTTACCTGTATAGTTTTTTGGAAATTGATAGTCAGGCAGTTCACAGATCGATTGATCCCAACACGATCGAGGTGTGGGCGGAGATTATCTCCATTATCAGCCTTATCAAAGTCTACCACATTGAACTCTTTATTGCTCGGATTAGCATGATAATATTCAATTCGGCTGATAATACTGATCGTAATGGACATTTACAGTTTATCCACCCATCATATGATGACATAATATTTTCACAGATTTGGACCACGACTAGTTTCTATCAAAATGGCAATCCACATTATGGACTATGCGTTGTTGTACGAATTGTATGTTTTTACTGTTTAATAAATCGTCTGTTAAATATTTTGAAACCAATTTGACTGGTCGCTGTTGCTGCCATATGCAGTACATTTGTAACAGCACCCAATCAGATGAGTTTCAAAATATTCAACAGCTTACCGGGATAGTTTTCACGAAATTGATAGTTAGGGCATTCAGGGATCGATCAATCCCAACACGGCGAAGTGTGGGTGGAGCTTAGAAAGAGGTGGGCGGGGCATAGCTAAAACTGGAAAGCTCCATTTCATTCCAAATTTATCACACACGTTTAGTAAGATCTCATTTGAACCGAGCTGCTTTCAAATGAGATTTTCCTAAACATGTCTGATAAATTTGTTATGAAATGGCAACGTGTGCGAGATTAAATTTATCATATAAGCTATTATTTCGAATATTCACGTCAGGTGTTGTCATTTTCTTAGCAATTTGTATTATTTTTTGTTTAACACACACGCGCATGCACGCACGCAAGTTCGCACGCACACACACCACTACATGTTCCTGTGTTAATATAAACAAGTACTTGATTATTGGTAAACTATCTAATCAAATAAACTGTTATCAGCCTCTCGGTATGCCTTGCAGAAATATACCTATTTATATTCTATATACTAAATATCCATATTGGCATAAGATTACATTGACCTTCTCCTATTGAGTGACTAGTACTGCAATTCAAAAGTAACCATTTTCATATCTAGAGTCTACACATGTGTCAATATCACCCTTTACCTGAGAAAACCGGTCAAAAAGCATATGTAGTGCTCTTGAGGAATGCTCGGTAACAAAACCAGTCATTCTAGTGGTAAATTTTCGAAAGATATTCTCTTGGCCTGTAGATCGTTACTGATTAAACACAAATTTGGATTTTTCCTGACCATTTCCCTTTAAACCTATAACACTCATATCAGCAAAGAAAACCTTCCAGTGGTCTTGAGAAATGTCCCTTTTCACATCAAGAGTATACTTACCTCCCTAATACTTTTGATATTGCTAAATATCGGCTTTCACTCAATAAAACACTCAGATTAAAAACAGTTACTGGGCAGGGAGTCAGAGGTAGTCCGGCGGATGCTCGCCCCACCACCGCGCATGCGCCGACTACTACTTCCTCTTTGCTCATTTATTGGCAAAGGGTTACATGCGGTTTTGTGTTCTCTATACTTTTCTGCGCGTTACCTTGTTTTTTACTCACATTTGACGATTCTTGTACGGTGGAAGCATGTCGGAAAGGGAGGATTCGCCTTTAGAAGGAGCGGGATCTCTTTATCAGGTGAATTCTTTGATATGCTAGCGTGTTTTGTCCCGGTTTAATGTATTTCCGGGACTCGCGCTTACCGTGATTAGCGCCTGATTATGTTGGTTTTTTACAACATGGTGCTTCATATGTCTCATTTCTCTTTGTGTTTTGTCCACAGGTATCGCATAGACGCTTTGATGGACTTCTCGGCACAAGAGGATATGTTTTCTCTCCACCACGGTTCCATTTCCTACTAATACTGTTAGGTTATCTAACCAAAAAATCTATGTTCAGTGAGTTGGAGGCCTGTTATAAAGGTCTTCTCACTTTGCCCTCTTGCTCCAATTCCTTCCCCTTAGGTGGAGAGAATGTAGAGGCGTACTATGGTGGAGTTCTCCGGTTCATCACGTTGGATGGTTTGTCTATACAAGGGTCAGGTATCTAATTATTGATAAACAAAAGGGGAGATAATTTCCTTTTTTGCCAATGCTAGAATTGGAAGGAGTTATCTCTGTATATCTGATTGTTGTGTACTCGAAATGCCAATTCAACGGAAATGTTCCGGTTACTTATACAATTCGTTCTTGCACTTGGTGCTTGTTGCGGATCGATTAATTTGGTCACGAGAGTGATGACGTCATAATCGGCCTTGGCCTTTTATTAACAATTAACGTTTTGTCCATGGCTGGTTCTTCTTGATTTCCGATCTTGATGATCCTGTCCCTCTCTTTTTAGTTGGTTTTGAGTTCGCTAACCTTAACTATCTTGCTCATTGTCACTGTCCTTTGTCCTGTTTCAGAGACCTGGTTGCCCGTCCTGCGGGAGGTTTCTTAAAAGCCGCTTCGTTCCGCACTTGTGCTTCAGCTGCAGTCCCTGTGGACCGTTGCTGAAGTGCGACGTATGTAAGCAGTGGGGGGGCGACTTAATGTCTGATTTTCTCGCATTGCAGCCAAGGGAGAAGGTGATAGAGGAAGAGAGGAAGAAGAAGGAGAAAGTTTGTAAGAAGGGTAAGAAGAAGGCCTCATCCGCGGTGGATATGGAGGCCTTCAGGTCCGAAATGTTGCAAGAGATGCAGAGGACAATAAAGGATCTGGTCCCAGAGTTGCTTCGTGGCATGCTCCCTGGGCCAGCTCCTTTGTTGTCCTCGGCATCTGCTTACGAGCAGGTGATCCCCGCCTCTGAATCCGGTCTCTTTAGGTCCGGTCCGGGTGTGGATTCAGAGGTGGCCCCTTTGTTGGGGGCAGTCCAAGGCCCCGGCAGCAGGCATGGCGCCGCGCCGAGGGGCCGTGGACAACGGTTGTTGCTGGGACCCGCGGTCTGCTCATCAGACCCCGGGTATCCGCGCGCCGAAGGTGTCAAAGCCTCCTATGGCACCTTTCCTGGCCAGTCCGGGTTAGCTCTCTTTGCTGACCCGGAGTCTAATCTTTCTGGCCAGGAAGAAGAGGATCTCCTGCTGGGGTCGCCTTCTGAGGACGTGGCCATGGAATACGACGTCTGTGCACCCCTCGCGGGGAATGCAGGCGACGTGTTCCATGGTTCTACTCACGCAGGAGTAGATTTCACGGTCCAGAGGGTGTCCCCGGGCGGTGCTGTTGACCACGGATACCGCATACCTCGGCTTGCCGATGGTATTGCTGGTGCTGGTCAGACCCGTGGTAGAGCGGTGTTTACCCCACGCTCTGCCACGGCGCCTGCTCCTGGTCAAGCCGCGGAATTTAGCATGCCTGCTCTCTCGGGCCCGCATGCTTTTCCAGGCTTGCCAGGGGTATCAGCTTACCCGCCGTCGACATCAACTGCGAGTGCTCTGGAGGAAGACGAAGGCCCTCGTCTAGTAGAGCGCTCGCAGTTAGCCACGGAGGAGGATTGGTCGGACGCTTGCCAGTGGCTGGTAAGTGTTCGGCCCGATCTACCCGTGGAGCTGCCGGCTAGCCAGCGTGACCATAGGCCGTGGTTAGCTGGTAGGCCGGCGGCTACCGCTATGCCATCTCTGCCGCTGGCTGAGCATGTCGTGGACATGTT
Source organism: Chaetoderma sp. LZ-2023a (assembly GCA_034401795.1). Classification (NCBI taxonomy): domain Eukaryota; kingdom Metazoa; phylum Mollusca; class Caudofoveata; order Chaetodermatida; family Chaetodermatidae; genus Chaetoderma; species Chaetoderma sp. LZ-2023a. Next base: position 22,147,699 of record CM067367.1, read on the forward strand.
CGAAGCGGCAGAGGCGTCCATTAAGGTGAATGGACGTCTCGCGAAGGCCCCTCGCGAGGTGGCGAAGCGGTGCCGCATCGTGCCCCTGGATTACCAGCGGTACGGTGTGGTGCCGAAGCCAAGCGTTGATGATCGCGCGGCTTTGGGCGAAGATGCGCGGCCGGGCTCCCGTTCTGACACGGGAGTCTTGTGCTCGAACGCGTTGCGTTCGGCGAATGCCGCGCTGCGGGATGCGGAGGAGAGTGGGAGGGCGTCGATTGCCGCTCTGTCCCACGTCTCCCAGCTGCTACAGGGGGTGGTAGCGGCTTCCGCATCACGCCAACCAAGCCCGGTAATAGTCCAGAGAGCCATTCAGGATGGTATCAACCTGGCTTTGGACTGTTTGACGCGGGCGGTAACCAGAAGTGTCCGGGCGAGGCGCACGTTTGCGCTTGACAATCTGTGCCCATCCCAGGACCTGTATAATAGGCTGCTGCGGACGCCTATGACAGGTCCTGGTCTCTTTGGAGGTGAGGGATGCAGGCACCTCCAGGATCTGGTCACGGTAATCGGGCCTGATGGCCTGGTTACCGCGGTGGGAACCACTCCGGTGTTTCAGGCCGAGAGAACAGTGCCACTCTGGCCCTCCTTATGTCCACCTCTATCCCTAGGTGGACCGGTGGGCGGCCGTTTGGCCGCCCACTTGCCAGAGTGGAAGCGGTTGACTCAGGACCGTTTAGTCTTGCGATGGCTTTCGGTCGGGTATCGTCCCGACTGGGTGACAGGCCCGCCATCGCGACTGTCTCTCGCGCCGATCTGGACTCCCATTCCACGGGATCCGGATCAGAGGTTGTGTATAGAGGAGGAAATAAATTCCCTCATACTAAAAGAAGCCATTCAGCCGGCACAGAGGTGCCCGGGCTTCTATTCAACCCTGTTCTTGGTAACAAAAAACACCGGAGGGTGGAGGCCGATTCTCAACCTCAAGCCGTTGAACAAGTTCATCGAGACGCCCAGTTTCAAGATGGAGACTGTGCGCTCGGTGTTTGCGGGGTTAGAGCGAGGAATGTGGACAGCGTCGATAGATTTGAAGGATGCTTATTTCCACATTCCCATAGAGAGGAGTTTCCGTCGCTTCCTGAGATTTGCATTTCAGGGCCGGCGGTGGGAATTCAGGGTGTTACCCTTCGGAATTTCCACGGCTCCTCGGGTCTTCACCCGTGTGGTTCTCGCGATCACTGCATACCTCCGCAGGAGAAGCATAGCAGTCCACACGTACATAGACGACTGGCTGTTGAAAGCACACACCCGGGAATCGTCAGCCAATCTGGAGATTGTTTTGAAAACTCTCTCGGACTTGGGCTGGGTGATCAATTTCCCGAAATCAGAGCTAACTCCATCCCAGAAGTTTGTTTACCTGGGCATGTTCTTCGATCTGGAGACGGGGTATGTGTACCCCACTCAGGAGAGGGTTCAAGTACTCATCTCGGTAATTCAGTCGGTGTGCGACAGTCGTCATGTCCTGGCACGGGTTTACTTGAGAATGCTGGGCTTGATGGTTTCTTTGGAACCAGTCATTCCGCAGGCCGCCTTGCGCAGGCGCCCGATCCAGTTGTTTCTCATGACACAGTGGACCCAGAGTTCAGGTTCGCTGGACTCGAACGTGTCGGTGTTGGCGCCTCTGATTCACCACCTGCAATGGTGGTTGAATACAGAGAATCTCTTGCCGGGGGTTTTGCTAACCCCTCCCCACCCTCAGGTGACTGTGTATACAGATGCATCGATGGAGGGGTGGGGAGCTTGTCTGGAAGAGTCCACAGTATCAGGGCTTTGGGATCTGGATCAGTCCAAGGAACATATCAATCTACTAGAGCTAAGAGCAGTAGTCCTGGGCCTGGAACATTTCTTAAAGAATGTTCAGGGCAAGATTGTTCTCATTCGTTCAGACAACTCGACAGTAGTGACTTACATAAACCGCCAGGGCGGAACGAAGTCGCCCAGTCTCTGTATGATGACATGGAAACTGCTTTGTTGGTGCCTGGATCATGGGATCACCTTGAAAGCAGTTCATATTCCGGGGAGGTTAAATCTGCTAGCAGACTCATTGAGCCGAAGGATGAGTGTTTTACCCACGGAATGGCAACTAAATCAATGTGTGGCGGATCGTCTGTTCGACCATTGGGGGAAACCCAACATAGATTTGTTCGCAATGAAGAAGAATGCGAAGATGACGACGTACGTCTCTCCGATTCCAGACCCAAGCGCTTTCGCAACAGATGCGTTAGCTATCAGCTGGGAGGGAATGTATGCATACGCATTCCCCCCAGCAATCCTGATTCCAAAGGTGCTTCAGAAAATCAGGCAGCAGGAGTGCCAAGTGCTTCTGATCGCCCCGGATTGGCCAAGCCGATCGTGGTATACGGATCTGCTGGACCTTCTGGTCTGCAATCCGGTTCCGCTGCCTCTGATGGACAACCTTATCTTCCAGGGCAAGGCCCTTCACGACAATCCGTCAATGTTCCGATTGACTGCGTGGATGTTGTCAAGGAATCTAGAATTAAGGAGGGCTTTTCTGAGCAAGCGGCCATGTTTATGGCCAAAGCCAGGAGGGGGTCAACCTCCAGAGCATATAATTATAAAATCAACAGATTTGCAGAGTGGTGCTCAAAAAGATGTATTGATCCAATGGAATCATCTATTCAGGTAGTGGCTGATTTCCTCTGTCACCTATATGATGCCTATAGCCTCAAGCCTAACTCTATTGCTGGTTATAAGTCAGCTTTAATGACTGTTATTCCTTGCTTGGCTAATAGGGGGAGTGATGAAGTAAGTACATTAAATGTATTAATTAAAGGCATGGGCAATCTAAGACCAAGGAATCCTCCACTGATTCCGTCTTGGAGTTTATCACTGGTGCTCCAGGTACTAGGTGATAAGCCTTTTGAACCACTTAGTTCCATTTCTATGAAAATGTTAACTCTTAAAACTGTATTTTTAATTGCTGCGGCCTCGGCGAGGCGTAGGAGTGAAATTCACGCCTTATCAGCCGAGGTTGACCGTTTTGTGGTTACAGGGGAAGGCCTTAAGCTTCTACCTAGGATTAATTTCTTGTCTAAAAATCAGTCATTGAAATATCCAGGTCAACCTATTTTTTTGCCATCTTTAACTAGATATGATCCTAATTCTAAAGTATGGTGCCCCGTACGGGCGCTGCTTCGGTACAAACAGCGTACTTCGGAGTGGCGTACCGACCAGTCAGCGTTATGGTTGTCATATATTGAACCCCATGGTAGGGCGTCTAAGGACACCATTTCTAGGTGGATTGTGGAATGTATTCAATTTTGTCACAAATCCGCCACCGGGCGACAGGTTGACGTGGCCAAGGCTCACAGTGTCCGCGGTGTCGTGGCATCCACTGCCCTGTTTAGTGGGGTTCCTGTGGATGATATTATGTCAGTGGCTCAGTGGCACTGTGAGTCAAGTTTTACAGACCATTACCTCTGTGACACCTCTAACCCTCTCGCCTTGTCGATTTTGAAACAATAACCGCTTTATGTTTGTGAAGAGTGTCTTCGCATTGCTTATATACTTCGCCATTCAGCGACGGTGACCACTTGTCGGGACTGTATCATCCTTCTCTACTGGATTCATGATGACAGCTTCCTAGTACAACAAGGTCAGTCTTGTTCATGTGTTGTTCATTGTTTTGTATTGTCACGTTACCCAGTGTTATTAATATGGTGATGGTTTATGTGGGTTGTGGTTCTTTAGTGAGAGTATACGAAAATGGAGCCTTTTCGTCTCTGTCCTATAGTACTTAGCACTAGTACGAAGAGAGCGTGTAGGACATTGAGGTCATTTTATCTTCCTCCCAAGGGAGGGGGGGGAGCGCATATGACAAATCGGTCATCTCTCAGGCATCGGTTGTGTTATCCGATGGTTTATCAAATCCTGACTGTGTTTTCACACAGTTTCAGACGTCATAAGTGCCTTAAACGCTTGAAAGCGTATAGGGAAGAGCTGGTCTTTTGACCTCGCCTCCCTCCCGCCAGATTCACTTTCGAATTCTGGCAATATCAAAAGTATTAGGGAGGTAAGTATACTCTTGATGTGAAATAAACGAAATCTAGGATTTCTTTTTTCACGAGAGAGTTGATACTTACCTCCCTAGATACTGACCCGGCCTCTCCGCCCCACAGAGGCTCGGTCTTCAGGCTCTTGGTAGTTGCATGTGTTAGCCAATAAATGAGCCAGAGGAAGTAGTAGTCGGCGCATGCGCGGTGGTGGGGCGAGCATCCGCCGGACTACCTCTGACTCCCTGCCCAGTAGGGGCACCTAACTGTTTTTAATCTGAGTGTTTTATTGAGTGAAAGCCGATATTTAGCAATATCAAAAGTATTAGGGAGGTAAGTATCAACTCTCTCGTGAAAAAAGAAATCCTAGATTTCGTTTATTGCACCTTGCTTTTTGTAGACACGTGTGCTGCTGGCTTCGAATATACGCTCAGCCGAGGTACATGTGAGCCCTGCGCGATGGGCATGTACAGAGAGCTGAATACACCCCACACTTGTCAGAAATGTCCAGCTGACCTCACCACCAACTCAACTGGAGCCACGCTTGTAGCTGATTGTAACATAAGTAAGAATTCAATAAACAAAGACATTGTCCTATTTTAGTTACATTATATAAGTTTTTCAGCTTTTTAAGAATCTTTGGAATCTTCCAGATTTTTCGAATTTTCTGGATGCTTCGGATTACAGACGAAGTTGTGAACATCTGCTGTATTTTCACATCTTGTGTTGCGTTAAAATTTTGGCCAAATCGAATCGGATCTGCAAGTTCCTAGAGATCCACATATCCAGAATTTGATCCAATTTTCGCATCTGGGATCATTTCTGTGGATCATGGCTAGCATTTGGGAATTCTCTTGCATGGCAAGTTTCTTCTTTGTGTAAAAATTGGAGCCAAATCAGAGTAGTAATGTTTGAGATACAGGGACCAACTAACTGACCGACCGACCGACTTAGACTAGAATGCCATACAGACTAGAATGCCATACACTCTTGCCCTTACGGGATTAGGATAAAAATGTTGGTGTAATAATCATTAGTTATAGCTCACCTTATGAAGTAAGGCAAGTTATTGTGAAAGGATTTGTCTGTTCGCATCCACATTAATGCGACACTGTTGGCATTCACTCCCGTTTAAGCATTTACCTTCAATCAGTATAATAATGCAATTAACTGGGATGAAAGCAACCATACAGGTTAGCTGTTGAATATTTTGAAACTAATGTGGCTGGAAGTTGTTGAACTTACGGTCCACTTATATGACATCACACACTATTGCTAGAGGAGACAAAATGGTGGCAATCACTGTTCAACTTTTATGTGATATTACAAAGCAGATACTTGTAATACAGAAGGAAATGAGACAGGATATGAAAGATATGGAATCTATAAACCAGAATCTATCGGTGCAATACAGCATCTGAGGTGAGATTAGCATTCCCTTAATTCCGTGGTTTTCATGGTAAGTAATTTTCCAATGCTAGACAATATCTAAGAAGAAAAATGTAGTATCCTGTTGGGCTGATATGTGCAAATAAATGTTCCCTGTTTTTATCTATTTGTTTGTCTCATATATTAATATTGTTTTGGTTTAATTGAAATAGTGGAGAGACAATTTAATCTCAATCATTTGTTCCAGGAAACTGCAGTGCCGGATCATTCTCGGATGGTAACCTGACGATGTGTACAGAATGTCCTAAGGGCACTTATCAATCAGAGCCATATAAGTTTGAATGTACCTCTTGTCCCGATGGTTTCTCCACAAGAGAGATGGGGGCAACAAATAGCTCACAGTGTGAAGGTTAATAATAATAATTAAAAAATAATAATTAAAATATATATATATATATAATAATAACAACAACAACAACAACAACAACAACAACAACAACAATAATAATAATTAGAATGCACTCGTGGGAGTCGCTGACTCATGCCTTTGCCCTCTGGCTTGACTTACTTTGTCCTGAACATCATAGAACTTCTAGTGAATTATAATATGAATGTATCTGCCAAATTTGGTGATTCTACTTACTTGCATTCCTGATCTAATGCTAAAATTTGTATTTCGGGATGCACGTGTTGACCTCGTGATCTAGAATGTTTGACCTGAATCTAAATTTGAGTTCTAGCCAACCAGAGTATATTACCGATTTTGTGATTATACCATCTTGCATTGCAGAAAATGTGTATTCTGGTATGCACTAAGCGACCCCTTGACTTTGAATTTAGACATTTTGACCACAAACTATAGATTTTGCTAGCCGCTAATAATATGAATGCGTGTTCCAAATTTGCTAAATCTAGCCACATAGGATTTCAAAGATATGCCTCAGATGAACAGGCCGACTGGCACGCACGCAAGCACGCACGCACGCACGGATGGATGGATGAACAGACAGACAGACAGACAGAACCAATCGCAATAATCACAATGGCATCACCTACGATGATAAATCGTGTACACCTGTTTAACTAAGACATATAATAGCATGCGATTCTAAATTTTAATGTTTTACCACATTTTCTATCTTGATAAAGCGATTATTGACTGCTTATCTGTTTTAGAATACTGTGAATCTGGTTTTGAGCTACAGTCTGCTATGTGTGTGGGATGTGATATTGGCTATTACAAAAACAATACAGTAGATGTCCTTGGCACGTGTGTACTTTGTCCAATTGGGAAAATTACAGTTAGCCAGAACTCAACATCTATCTCTGATTGCTCTATAGGTAAGTAGTACAATTACTTTTGTCACTATCCACATATATTTGCAAGCAAGCGGTGTTCATTTCATCCTCATTGTCAATTATTACTGCCCTAATGACAAGAATCTCTCACTTGACACAATCCAGGTCCCGGACTGCCACTTCATCATTGCGGGAGACTTTAATAGCCAGTCCCAGAGCTGGGGATACAGAACACTTGATAAACGAGGAGAAGACATTGAAGCATGGCAAGATGAAAAGTACCTTTTTCTTGTCAACGATCCCACAGATCAGCCTACCTTCTACTCGCGCCGGTGGAACTCGACAACAACGCCGGACTTGGCATTTTGTACAGAAGACATTCACAGAAACCTCAGTAGAGTGGTCGGATCGCAGTTAGGAGGAAGCGACCACCGCCCAGTCCTCTCTCTTTCTGGAAGTATTTCGACAAGTACACCTCAATATCCAAGGTGGAACTACAAAAAGGCAAATTGGAGTCTGTTCGGCATTCGTTCCAGTGAGCTTACCCAAAATATAGCAGTAGAAGGGAAACCACTTCATGCTACAACAAACTAAAGCCAGGTATCTAAAGACCAAGCTGGAGGCCAAAAGAAGAAGCTGGAGGGAAAAGACGGCAGGGTTTAATTTAGAGAGAGACACCACAAAGCTATGGAGACTGACTAAAGCACTGAATGATGAGGGTGTCGGGGTAGAGAAGATTACTCTTGAAGAAGATGGACAAACACTGACAGGAAAGATGGCTGCAGATGCCTTTGCGAAGGCATATGCAAAAGAAAGCAACATTTCTATACCACGGATGCGTCAAAAAGAGGTTAGAAAAGAGCAAAAGGAAAGAACATTCTACTTCGAATAATACTTACCAGATGTACTATTATGATAATGTCTATTATCTAGTCTAGCTCAAAATAAACAATTAAAACTCCGCACTCTCCTGGTCCTGCCCATACTGTGTCCGGGAATACCATAGCTGCAGGTACCGAGTCAATTCCCAATCACAGTCAGATTCGTCTATTTTGCGCTGTTGAAAAGTCGCGTGTATTTAGTGCTCTCTTAATTGATTAAATAAGCAGTTTTCGCGTGTTTGTTCGGAAAACCATCGTTGGATTCATGGAGGAACTGGGGAAATCATCATAGCGGCAGGTTGTATCAATCTAGAATGTATACATTCGTGCCATAATGACTGTTTGAAATTTCCTTAAATTGGCACATTTTTTATAATGATAGCCATTGTTGGAGTCGCTTCTGTACCCGTTGACTTTTAGTTTTAATTCGGGTACTCGGTTAATTTTCTCTTGCGACTCGGTTCCTCTAAGATGGATGCGTCCTTGGCCAAGATGGCGGCGCCCATGATTTATGTCGTTCTTGGCTTGGTGTATCCAGGCACTCTGTTGTCGCCGATTTTAGCTCTCGCTTAGTTGTCGAGGGTGTTTGTAGTGATCGGCGAGTTATTCTTGGTTATTTAACGTTAGTTAAAGGCTGAGTTGTGTTTTAAAAAATTTTCACTCAAAAAAGTTTCAAATATTTCCTGCCTAAGACTTGTTATCATTAAATTGAGAGAAAGTTAATGTGTTTAAGAAATCTTAACTAGCAAGTCTATTGTGCGTATTGCTCGTCATTGGTTGTCATGTGCAGCGTTTTAATTCTTCTCTGTGTTCGCAGAAACCGAAGAACTCGGACTCGTTGTGCCGCAAGTGCAACAGGTTCATGAAACGGAAGTACCTGGGTCATCACTGTGTGGCGTGCGCTAAGTGTAAGGTCGGGAGCCCTTGTGATGTGTGCGTCAAGTGGTCGTCGGAATTGGTGGCGGAGTTTGACAAGGATCGACGGGCGAGGCTGGAGCGTATTGAGAAGGATAAGGCATTGAAGCTGCAGCAGGTTTCGTTGCTGGGACTGGAAGGTCGGCTGAATGAGAGGATGGATTCAGCACTGGGCGTATGGGCGGCCCAGTTCAAGGCTATGTTTGACTCGTTGCAGTCCACAGTCCCGGTGAAGCAAGCTGGTGCAGGACAACCATTAGGTGGTCCGGCTAGTTCTGCTGAGGGTCATGCACCTTCCCCTTCTCTGTCCTTGGCTCAAGAGCCGACGATAGAGGAGGAAGATTTGCTGCTGAGGGAAGATTCCGGCATGCCGGATCTTTCAATGACGGCGATGCCTAGTACGTCCCAGGGGTCGCCCTCGGGATTTGTACGGGTTTGCCAGGCGGATGGTGATGTCGACGTTCCGTCGGGCATTTTTCATCCGCGATTTGTGCAACCGGATATGCCGGCGGAGCCGTGGTTTGCGGTTCCTGCGGCTATCCCGGCGGCGTTAGGTGCGGCTCCTATCGGAGTGACAGTGCCAGCCGTAATTGAGGCCGTCGGAGTCCCGGATCCCGTGTTGGAGCCGATGGACTGCGGCGAATCCGTATCTGGCGATTCGTTGGATACTGGTGCCGCTGGTAGTCGCGCTATGGATGCGCTCTGTCCTGGCAGAGACGTATATCGTAGCGTTCAGCAAGGATCGTCGGTGGCCCTCTCATCTAAGGGAGAGAGGGAGGATGAAAACGGGAGTTCTTTGATGGACGATTCCGCTTTCTGCACCGAAGCTGAATGGGTGCAGGTTCTTGGATGGATGACCAATCGTCTCGGGTTGGCATCTGATCTAGGATCTCAGCGCGATCCGGCGATGGAACGGATGTCAGAGCGTGCGGCTAGCGCTCTGTCCAGTGGCTCTTCTGCCATGCCTACACTCCCGCTGGACACGCAAACTTCTGACATGTTGGAAGTTGCGGCATACCGTCTGGTTCAGCCAGACTATGCGTTGCCCAAGGCCCCGAAGGGGATAAGGAGTAGGGTCCGGTTTCCGGAGCAGGCTTATCATCAGTACGCCAGGGTTCCACGGCTTTCCGTTGCGGAACGTGAGGCGCTGAATAGGCCGTTGGCTGGGAAGGCCAAGGGGCGGTCACGTCCTTTGGTTTCTCAGACCAACAAAGACCCGTTCAATGAGCTCACGCTCATTGAGGATGCGGCTCGGGCAGCCATGGCTGCGCTGTCGCACGGGTGTACCATCTTGCAGGGTATGCTGGACTGCACGGCGGAAGGCGGACAGGTGCCAGAGGCTGCTCCCGGAGTTGTTCGGGACACCATGCGCCTGTCTCAGGATTGCCTGGCCAGGGTAATCACGAGAACTTTGGCAGAGCGACGGAGAATGGTTCTCGATTGTGTGGAACCAGTCCCAGAGATGAGGGCTGCGTTATCTTCTGCGCCTTTCATAGGTCCAGGCTTGTTCGGCGGCTCGGCACGACAAGCGCTCTCTAAGGTTGCGTCAATGGTGGCGGAGCAAGAAGTGGTCGGCAAGTCGTGGAAGTCGACCAAGAGGACTCAGCCGCAACAGTCCTACCGTCAGCATAGGCAGGAGCAGCAGAGACAGCGTCCTAGATCGCCCTTCCGTCCTTCTGCCCGTGATGCCCATAGGCCATCCGGAGCACAAGGGCCTGGCCGTTCGTCCGCATACAAGCCCTCTAGTAAGAGGCCGTATGAGGACGACAGGAAGGGTGGCGCTTCGGGCCGAGGCGGCTACCGTAAGGATAGCCGTGGCGGCGGTTCCGGACCGTCATACCACAAGAAGCCGCGGGGTGGCCGTGGGGCTCGTTCCTGACGGGTTTCCGGCGGAACCAATACCGGCGGCTTTGGAAACAAATGGAGTCGAGAATCTTCACCCAAGCGATTTAGCGTCTTGTCGGCTAATCTCGACCGACAACTGTGTGCAGATTCCTTCCGTCGGAGGCAGACTTCAGCTATTCCTAAACCAATGGGAACAGGTCGTGCGCGACTGTTTAGTCTGTCAGTGGATAAGAAACGGCTACGATCCGGACTGGCTCATCCATCAATCGTTAGTTCCATTAACCTCGACTCCAATATGGACTCCTATTCCAAGGGAATTAGACCGTCTAGTCGCCATTCAGTCAGAGATAGAATCGCTTCGTCAGAAGAATGCGATTCACCTAGTCACCGATCAGTCATCGCTGGGCTTCTATTCGATCATGTTCCTAGTTCCGAAGCGTACCGGAGGGTGGAGACCAATTCTCAATCTCAAACCGTTGAACAAATTTATTCTTTCTCCCAGATTTCAGATGGAGACGGTAGCAGCGGTAATGACAGGGCTGAGGAAAGGCATGTGGGCGGTATCGATAGATCTGAAGGATGCTTATTTTCATATTCCAATGTCAATTCCTTTTCAGAAGTACCTGCGATTTGCATTCCAAGACAATGTTTGGGAATTCAATGCTCTTCCCTTCGGCCTGACCACGGCTCCGAGGGTCTTCACCAAGGTGGTTCTCGCCATGACTTCTTTACTTCGCAGGAGAAACATAGCTGTTCACACTTACATAGACGACTGGCTGCTAAAGGCGGGGAATCCAGTCACTCTGCGCAGCAATCTGATAGTAGTCCTAGACTTGTTAAAGAAGCTAGGATGGATTGTGAATCTAGAGTAATCAGAACTGACTCCATCCCAGGAGTTTGTTTATCTGGGAATTTTTTTCAATCTCAGGGACGGCGTAGCTTTTCCGGCGGAGAGCAGAGTCAGAAGCCTGATTGCAGTGTTGGAGTCGGTTTCTCTAGGAGCCTATCTGACGGCGCGTCAATTTCTCAGAATACTGGGTTTACTAGTATCTCTGGAGAAGGTGGTGCCATATGCGGCTCTCAGGCGCAGGCCGATTCAGATGTATTTGATGTCGTTCTGGTCACAGAGAACGGATCCGTTATCTCTGAGAATACCAGTAAAAGAACCATTGTTATTTCACCTTCAGTGGTGGTTATCGGAACAGAATCTCCTGCGAGGCGTTCCTCTACAACCTCCTCAACCTCAGATGTCCATATTCACGGATGCATCATTGACAGGTTGGGGAGGGGTATTGGACAATCAGTCAGTGTCAGGGGAATGGGATCGGACCAATGCGCAGAAACATATCAATGTGCTCGAGCTATTAGCGGTGGTATTTGCACTGCAGAAGTTCGAGAGTCTAATTCAAGACAAGATTGTCCTAGTAAGGACAGACAACTCAACAGTGGTGTCTTATTTAAACCGCCAAGGCGGGACGAGATCACCGGAGTTGTGTATGATGGTTTGGAACCTTCTGCTGTGGTGCCAAGAGAGGAATATTATTCTTCGGGCAGCACACATTCCAGGAAGATTGAACATCTTAGCGGATGCTCTCAGTCGAAGGACGGTTGTCGTCCGACGGAATGGCAGCTCAACCAAGTGGTAGCGGAGGTTCTATTCAAACAATGGGGCAAGCCAAATGTCGACCTATTTGCGATGAATCAAAACGCAAAGATGGTCACTTACGTGTCACCGATCCCGGACCCGTTAGCTCTAGCAGTAGACGCACTGGCGATAAGTTGGAAGGGAATGTACGCGTATGCGTATCCTCCAACAATTCTCATCCCGAAGGTTCTGGCAAAGATAAGAGAGGGGATGTGCCAGGTACTACTGATTGCCCCTTATTGGCCAGGCCGATCATGGTTTACGGATCTGCTGGACCTTCTGGTCTGCAGTCCAATCCCTCTTCCAGACACAAGAGATGTAATCTCTCAGAACAAGGGTCTGTACCTTCACGACAGACCAGAAATGTTCAAATTGACTGCATGGATGTTGTCAAGCAGCGTGCAATTGAGGGTGGCTTTTCTGAGCAAGCAGCGAAGTTTGTTGCTTCAGCCAGAAGAGTTTCAACCACAAAGACATATAATTATAGAATCAACAAATTTGCACAGTGGTGTGAGAGAGGAGATATTGATCCCTTTTCTGCATCTGTTCAACACGTAGCAGATTTTATCTGTCATTTATACGAAGTTGACAAACTTGTACCTTCTACCCTAGCAGCATATAAGTCTGCATTAGCTTCGGTCATTCCTAGTCTCACCATTGAGGGAGTGGAGAATGACACCTTGAATGAAGTTATCAAAGGAATGAGCAATCTGCGACCCAGACAGCCAATTCCTATTCCATCATGGAATCTATCTCTTGTTCTACAGGTTTTAGGGCATGCTCCCTTTGAACCGATTAGATCTATTGATATTAAACTGTTAACTATTAAATCAGTTTTCTTGGTTGCAGCAGCGTCGGCGAGAAGGAGAAGCGAGATTCATGCGCTTTCTGCCGAACAAGACCGTTTTGTCGTCACGGGTGAAGGTTTAAGATTACTTCCACGTCTTTGTTTCCTGGCAAAGAATCAGTCACTTAAATATCCAGGACAGCCGATCAATTTGCCAAGTTTAACTAGACATGACCCAAATTCTTGTGCTTGGTGTCCTGTCAGATGTCTGAAGATGTATAAGAAACGTACTTCTGAGTGGAGAGACGACCCGAAATCTCTGTGGTTATGTCTCAAAGCTCCCCATTTACGTGCTTCGAAAGATACTATTTCTCGTTGGATAGTTGACGCTATTCAGATGTCGCACAAGATCGCTACAGGAAAGCAGATTGATCGTGCGAATGCCCATGAGGTCCGAGCACTAGCAGCATCATCGGCCCTTTACAAGGGTGTCTCATTAGAGCAGGTGATGTCTGTAGCACAATGGCATGCCGAGTCGTCATTTACTGATTTCTACCTTCGCGACATCTCCAGCACACTTAATCCAGTAGCCGTCGCCAATCTGTCGAACCTAAACTAAGCCACGTCCGACCACTACTTCGCACACATCACAAACATCTGCCGCCTACACTGACCAAGCGCTATGCACATGACTGAGTACGACCGTGGATTGGGCCTAGCTCCTGTGATGATCAAGAACAGATCGACCACTCAAAAATGGTGAGTGTTTACATTAATTAAGTGACTATAAATATATTTACTTCCAGTCGAAATACCAGACTGAGTAAGTGAATAGTCTGGTACAAGAGTATATTTATCCTCTCATACAGACATGAGACTCATTCCAATTTGAAAATCTAATCGATATACTGATAGTTTTTTTCAAAGATTGAAGTTGTAGTAGCTTCTTTGCACTCTACTGGACTGCCCTAGCTGAGACTTGGGGCTGACACGGGTCTGGTGGGTGTTGCATCCCCATGGACATCCCTCTGGTTTTGTGCGGACAAAAGAGGGGGGGGGGGAGCGCGGTCTAGACCATGGAAGTTTAGCACTCTATGAGTCAGATAGCAGAACCCAAGCGTATGCCAGGGTTTTAGTCTCTTCACAACCTTCTCTGTTGGATGGTTGATGAGTGCTGGTTCGAGCCTCACCTCCTCCCACCGGCATTTCCTGGCTGTCGAAATCCGGAGTTTATCATAATAGTACATCTGGTAAGTATTATTCGAAGTAGAATCAAAAAAGCATCCGCTTTTGTTTCTACGAGAATTCTTAATACTTACCAGATGTACTATGGCCCTGCCTCAGCCGCCCCGCTGAGGTGAGGCTGAGCTGCTTTCGCAGTTTGCCAAGGCAAACATAAGACGAATCTGACTGTGATTGGGAATTGACTCGGTACCTGCGGCTATGGTATTCCCGGGCACAGTATGGGCAGGACCAGGAGAGTGCGGAGTTTTAATTGTTTATTTTGAGCTAGACTAGATAATAGACATTATCATAATAGTACATCTGGTAAGTATTAAGAATTCTCGTAGAAACAAAAGCGGATGCTTTTTTGAATCCAAATGCGTAATGAATGACGTAACTAGTTCCTCCGTCAGTTGTACGAATTGTATGTCTTTATCATTTAATAAACATTGTATTGGATATGTTGAAACAAAATGGACTGGGTTCTATTGCTTCCATAGGCAGCAACAGTCCCCAGTCAAATTAGTTTCAAAGTATTCAACAGGTTAACTGCATATAGGTACCATGAAATTGAGATTCCGGAAATTCCGAGTTCAAAGTATATAAATCCATCCCAATAATCCGCAAAGCATGGGCGGAACTTAGATAGAGATGGGTGGGGCATAGCTAAAAGTGGATTTATCCATTATTAGCTTACCAGCCCAAAGGGCCAAGTAAGGTTATGCCGTGGCGACCATCCATCGTCTGTCCATCGTCTGTCGTCCGTCAACTTTTGCTTTAAAACACTACTCCTCATTAACCTCTTAGCCGAATTCAACCAAAGTTGTCTGGAACGACCCTAGGGTTGTAGACTCCAGATCTTCCATTCAGAATTTTTATTCATCAATTTTTTGGGTGAAAACCTTAGATTTTATGAAAAATGTACCGGAAAATGTAAAATTGCTTGTTCTCCTTACCATTCAGAGCGATTTCAAGAAAATTTAGCTGAAAGGGTCATCTGGTGATGCGCTGTAGGACGTATATACAGAATTTTTTTTTGGTTGAAAAATTATCGGAAATGGTCAAAATGCTACTCCTCCATAGCTGCTAGACATATTTCAAGCAAATTTTGTTAACTGGGTTCTATGGTTATAAGCTCTAGAGCGTCTTTTCAGAATTCTGATTGATCAATGTTTTGGGTGAAAATCTTGGATTTTATTAAAAATCTACAGGAAATGGTAAAAAAGCGATTCCTCATTAGCTACTTGACATATTTCAACCAAATTTGACTAGATGCATTCTATTGTGGTAGGTTATAGAATTCTATTCAGAATTTTGATTGATCAAATTTTTGTATGAAAATCTTAGATTTTATGACAAATTTACCTGAAATTGTCAAATTGCTTTTTCTTATCAACTTAACTGATTTCAAGCAAATTTGGCCAAAAGAATCTTATGATCATAGGGTCTAGAACTTGCATTCAGAATTTTGATTCATCAAATTTTTTGGGTAAAAATATTACATTTTATTTAAAATTTACTGGAAATTGTCAAATTGCTTCTTAATTCTCCTTACTACTTTGAGCAATTTCAACCAAACTTGGCTAAAATGATCCTATGATCATAGGCGCCAAAATTTCCATTCAGAATTTTGATTGGTAGACTTTTTATTATGAAATTTTTTTCCATCTTGTTTAATGCTAAGAATCATGTATATTTGCTTCAAATGCGAATGGTCCAGGTGAGCATCACAGGCCCTTGGGCATCTTGTTTGCTTTTTAGCATCACATTTATGTTGAATTCATTGTTGTCGCCAGTCAATCATATAGTCATAATCAACTACGTGATGAGTAGGCTGACATCATAATCATGACGTCATGAATGACTAAATATAGTCCGTCTTTAACGCTTAATAGTTTGACACATTGTATGAATTGTATGTCTTTACCATTTAATAAACATTGTTGAATATTTAGAAACTAATTTGACTGCGCGCTTAATAGCCCAAAACATCTGAATTGTATGTCTTTGCCATTTAATAAATGTTCTGTTGAATATTTTGAAACTAATTTGACTGGGCGCTGTTGCTCCCTTAGTTTTCCCTGTATGTTATAGTTTTCTGGAAATTGATAGTCACGAAGTGATGAGCGAGGTGTAGGCGGAGCTTAACTAGGGATGGGCAGGGCATGGCTAAAACTGGAAATGTCCATTTTGTCTCCTCAGACGATAGTCTGTGATGTCATGTAAATGAAGACACAATATATGCTTTATTATGTAATAATCATTATATTGAATATTTTGGAAGTAATTTGACTGGAAGCATAAGGCAGTGGCAACTTCCAATAACATTACTTTTCAAATATTCAACAATGTACATGTATTGTTGTTTTTGCGCCACATTGCTAAGTGACAGTTTGTACCCATATGTTTGAGGATATATATTGAGAGAGACAATGCAGGTTTTTTTTGATTAGTTGAAAAGTAAATCTTGATTATTATTGCTATTATTATTATTATTATTATTATTTTTATTATTATTATTATTATTATTATTATTATTATTATTATAATTTTGCCAGATATTGATGAGTGCCAGATTCTCTGGCCATGTGATCAGAATTGTACAAACACGGATGGTGGCTACAATTGTTCCTGCAACGATGGCTTCAAGGCAGCAAAAAACAACGACACGTGTATCAAAGGTGAAATGTCTACTAATGCTCACGCAATTATGTTAATGAACAGATCCATTTCTAGCTCTGTCCCGCCCATGTCTAGCTATGTCCTGCCCATGTCTAGCTCTGTCCTGCCCATGTCTAGCTCTGTCCTGCCCATGTCTAGCTATTCCCCGCCCATGTCTATCTATGTCTTGCCCATGTCTAGCTATGTCCCGCCCATGTCTAGCTATTCCCCGCCCATGTCTATCTATGTCCTGCCCATGTCTAGCTATGTCCTGCCCATGTCTAGATCTGTCCTGCCCATGTCTAGCTATTCCCCGCCCATGTCTATCTATGTCCTGCCCATGTCTGGCTATTCCCCGCCCATGTCTATCTATGTCCTGCCCATGTCTAGCTATGTCCCGCCCATGTCTACCTATTCCCCGCCCATGACTAGCTATGCCCCGCACATTTCTAGCTATACCCTGCCCATATCTAGCTATGCCCACCCAAGTCTATCTATGTCTCGCCCATGTCTATCTAAGCCCCGCCCATTTCTAGCTACGTCCCACCCATGTCTATCTAAGCCCGGCACATTTCTATCTATTCCCCAAACATTTCTGGCTAAGTTTCGCCCGTGGTTTACACATTTTGGAATCGATTTGAAAATTTGAAACCTGAATTCCCAGAATGTAAGTTTCAAGGTAACTACACAAGCAAGCTTTGGATATGTGGCACCTACATTTTACTTGGGTGGGTGGGGTGGGGGAGCTGTTGCTGTCCGGTATGGCAGCTCCCCGTCTAATGAGTTACAAAATATTCAACATCTTGGTTATTAAATTGTAAATTCGGCAAACTCGTACATATTCACTGCGTCTTGTGTCACGTTATCCTTTAATGGTCAAGCCAACAAGAAATCCCACAGCAATGGTCTTAAGAATGTCCAGTTGCAGGCCAAGAAAATAGTATTTTTGAAAATTTACCACTGTAATGACACCGAGCCAGTCATTCCAGTGTTAAACTTTTTTAAATATGATTCTCTTGGCCTGCAAATTGACGCTGGCTAATTTAAAAAATCAAATTTTCTTAGTTTCCTCTTTTGGTGATCAACCTGGTCAAACACGTTCTCTGTAGTTGCCTTGAGGGCAAAAAGCTATTTTTGTAATTTTCAGTTGTAAATTTACAAAAATACTCTTCCCTTGGCCTGCAAACATTATAATTTTATTGACAAATCTTGGAAATCAAACAGTTAATTGATATGAGTTGCATCCTGGGCGCTTTGAGGCGGTGTTGACATAACGGCGATTAGGTTGTAAATCCGTATCCATCTGTGTGTGTGTGGAGGGTGTGCATGTATTCGTGTGTATATGTGTGCGCGTGCGTGAGTGGGTGCGTGTGCATAAATACACATGCATGTGTGCATGCATTTAGTATCTGTGCATGTATATAGTATCTGTTTCTTGTGTCTAGATACCACAACGGATCCATGTGCTAACAGCAGTCAGTCATGTGAGTATGGCTGTAAGATGGAATCGGGCAATCCAGTCTGCTACTGTCCTCTTAGACAGAATCTGTTAGCAAACAACATATCTTGTACAAGTAAGTCAAATTTTCCTACACAAATCTCCCGCCTCTGACAACCTGTCGTAAAAGTCTTGATATCTATGTCACAAATCTTACCACATGTGTTGATCAATGGAGGATTACAGTTTATCCATCAATCATATGACTTCATAATAAATGATGTGATGTGTAGGATGACATCATGATAAACTACGTCATGGATCACGAATGCTTAATTGATGACGCACTAAGCGTTGTTGTACGAATTGTATGTCTTTACTATTTAATAAACATGATTTTGAAACTAATTTGACTGCATGGCACTGTTGCTGTCATAGGAAGCAACAGCACCCAGCCAAATTACTTTCGAAATATGCAACCGCTTACCTGTATAGTTTTCGGGAAATTGAGATTCAAAGAGTGCAAGGATCGATCGATTCCAATGCGGGCAAAGCGTGGGTGGAGCTTAGCTAGAGATGGGCGGGATATAACTAAATCTGGATTACTCAATTGACTCTATATTAGGCTCTATGATCGAGTGTTATTCCAGTGGTAAATTATCAAATAATATTCTTCACTTGTTTTGCAAATTGATATTCCTGAAGACCACTATTTATGTCGGTTTTGTCCCGCTTTGCCATGAAAGGGTTAACGTATTTCCTGCATCTTAATGGATTTATTGTAATGTGTTTGTATGTCTGCGCTGAATGTATTTCCAGAGACTCGGCCCGTGTTCTCACTAGAGAGTTAATCAGGAATAACGCCATACTAGTGGGAACACGGCCTTAGAACCAGTGATTCATACATATTTTTCTAAGACATAGCAATTGTGTCCAATTTTCAGAACATCGTTACACTATTAGATCAAAGATGGTGCTTGACAGAACACTGAATGTAAACCTGAGTAATGAGGCTTCTGAAGAATACAAAGATTTAAAGCAAGAATATGAACAAATGGTGAAGTATATTTTAAAATGAAGCAAATGTATTTTATGAGGAGAGCGAGAGAGCGAGAGCGAGAGAGAGTGAGAGAGAGAGAGATAGAGAGAGAGAGAGAGAGAGAGTTTCAGTCAAGTTCTTTGCAACAGAGTCAGGATGGTGTTACTATAGCCAGAATTTACTGTATCTACATGCTACCACATGCATTGTCTAGCTCTCTAGACAGCTAGACATATCAACGGATAGTAGCTAGAGGAATAATAATTATAATAATAATAATAATAATAATGCTGTATTACCTTTCAGTTGTTCGTTGAACTTCATGCCGTCAAAAATATTTCAGCAGTGGTTATCAGCTCGATGGTGTAAGTGTCATATTGACTATATTAGTTTCAATTATTTCTCCACTCTTATACCTCGGCCCCAGCCCATTACAATCAATACCCATGCACACGTTTGGCTTACTATATTAGTCACTGTAGTCATGGTTTTTTTTATCAAGTCTTGTTCACATTAGCCGCTGTATACCACTATCAGTGTACTAGACACTCCGAGAATGCCAGTGGTATCGATCAATTGAGGATTCCAGTTTCTCAGTCAATAATATGATGTCATAAACAAATGCCTGATCTGTAGGATAATGGCATGATCATTTACACTAATGAACCTTTCCATTTTTAGCTCACCTGGTTTGAAAGGCCAAGTGAGTTTATACCATGGCGGCCATCCGTCGTCCATCCGTTGTCCGTCCACCCATCCGTCAAATCGCTTCTTCTTAACAGTTTGACCGATTTCAACCAAATTTGGCTGAAAGGATCCTATGGTCTCCAGACGGTATTTCAGAATTTTTAATTAATCAATTTTTTGGGCGAGAATCTTAGATTTTATGAAAAGTCTACCGGAAATGGTCAAAATGCTACTCCTTAGCTGCTTGACATATTTCAATCAAATTTGGTTAGATGGATTCAATGGTGGTAAGCTCTAGAACTGCTATTCATAATTTTGATTGATCAATTTTTTGGGTGGAAATCTTAGATTTTGTTAAAAATCTACCGGAAATGGTCAAAATGCTACTCCTCCATAGCTGCTTGACATATTTCAGCCAAATTTGATTCATAAATGTTTTGGGTGAAAATCTTAGATTTTGTGAAACATTTACCGGAAATGGTCAAAATGCTACTCCTCCATAGCTGCTTGGCATAGTTCAACCACAATATGGTTAAATGTATTTCACATCAAGAGTATACTTACCTCCCTAATACTTTTGATATTGCTAAATATCGGCGTTCACTCAATAAACACTCAGAATAAAAACAGTTAGGTGCCCCTACTGGGCAGGTGGACAGAGGGTAGTCCGGCGGATGCCAGCCCCATCACCACGCATGCGCCGACTACCACTTCCTCTTTGCTAATTTATTGGCAGAGAGAACACATGTTTTTGTGGTTTTTTCAACTTTCACTAGGCCTATTATCAACGCATTTTATAGTCTTAAGAGTGTGAATATATTAGAAGGATACTACCTGGATATGTCGGATAAAGTGGCTTCGCCGGAGGATGGCGCAGGATCTTTATATCAGGTGATTTCTAATATATTCTAGCGAGTTTTCCCCGGTGTAATGTGTTTCCGGGACTCGCGTTTACCGTGATAAGCGCGTGTTTTAGTTGTTTTATTTCAACATGGTGCTATATAAGACTAATCTCTCTCTGTGTTTATGTCCACAGGTCTCTGTGAGGATATGTAATGGACATCACAGCATCTGAGGGTTTGTTTCTCTCCACCAAGGTTCCATTTCCTACTAATACTGTTAGGTTATCTAACCAAGAATTTTATGTCCAGTGAGTCAGAGGCTTAGTATAAAGGTCTTCTCACTTTGCCCTCTTGATCCAATTCCTTCCCCTGAGGTGGAGAGAGTTAAGGTGTACAGTTGGTGGAGTGCTCCAGTTCATCACGTTGGATGCTTTGTTTATACAAGGTATCAGGTATCTAAGTAATGATATGAGGTGAGGTTAATTATTTAAAGAAAATTAACTGTGATTGCCATTGTTATCGTTGTGTATCTGATGGTTGTGTGGTCTGAATAACCATTCTAACATGGTCTGGTTATGTATACAATTCGTCCGCACACCTTGTTGTTGGTTAGGATCGATTTATTTCTGTCATGGGATCATGACGTCATAATCAGCCTTGCGGTTTATTAACAATTAAAGCTTTTGTCCAACGCTGGTTTTGTTCAATTATTTATCTTTAGGATCATTTCCCTCTCTTTTAGTTTGGTTTTGAGTTTCTAACCGTAACAAAATTACTCATTGTCCTCGTCTTTTGTCCTGTTTCAGAGACCTGGTTGTTCGTCCTGTGGACGCTTCTTGAAAGATAGATTTGTGCCTCACCTTTGCTTTGGTGTAGTCCCTGTGGGCCATTGCTTAAGTGTGAGGTATGCAAGCATTGGGGGGCCGACTTAATGTCTGAGTTTCTGTGTTTGCAGGCGAAGGACAAGGTAGTGGAGGAGGAGAGGAAGCAGAAGAGAGAGGGTGTAGGTAAGAAGGGTAAGAGGATGGCCTCGTCCGCGGTGGACATGGAGGCCTTCCGGACCGAGATGTTGGGAGAGATGAAGAGGACGATAAAGGATTTGGTTCCAGAGTTGCTACATGCCATGCTTCCTGGACCAAATCCTTTGTTGTCCTCGGCGTCTGCTTCAGAGCAGGTAATCCCCACCTCTGAATCACCTTTCCGTAGGCCGGTTCCGTTGTTCGACGATTGAGAGGTGGCCCCATTAGTGGGGGCGAGCCACGACCCTGGCAGCAGGCTTGGTGCCGCGCCGAGGGGTCGTGGAGGGCTGTCGCTGGAACCCGTGGGCTGCTTATCAGTCCAGGGATATCCGCACGCCGCAGGTGCCAGTACCTCCTATGGCACCTTTCCTGGCCAGTCCGGGTTAGCTCTCTTTGCTGACCCGGAGTCTAATCTTTCTGGCCAGGAGGAGGAAGAGGATTACCTGTTAGGGTTGCCTTCTGGGGACGTGACCATGGATTATGACGTATGTGCACCCCTCGCGGGGAATACAGGTGACAGATTCCATGGCTCTACTCACGCAGGAGTAGAGTTCACGGCGCAGAAGGTGGCCCTGGCCGGTGCTGATGGCCAGCTATACCGCATACCTCGGCTTGCCGAGAGTATCTCTGGTGCTGGCCGGGGCCGTGGTGGGGCGGTATCTGCCCCGCGCTCTACCACGGTGCCTGCTCCTGGTCAAGCCAGTCAATTTAGCATGCCTGCTCTTTCGGGTCCGCATGTTTTTTCTGGCTTGCCAGGGGTATCAGCTTATCCGCCGTCAAGCTCTGCTGCTTGCGCTCAGGAGGAAGACGAAGGCCCCCGTCTTGTAGAGCGCTCGCAGCTAGCCACGGAAGAGGATTGGTCGGACGCTTGCCAGTGGCTGGTAAGTGTTAGGCCAGATCTGCCCGTGGAGCAGTCGGCTAGCCAGCGTGACCACAGGCCGTGGTTAGCTGGTAAGGCTACTGCTAGCGCAATGCCATCTCTGCCGCTGGCAGAGCATGTCATTGACATGTTCGAGGCGGCGGAGACGTCCAACAAGGCGAATGGGCGTCTCGCGAAGGCCCCTCGCGAGGTGGCCAGGCGTTGCCGCATCGTGCCCCTGGATTACCAGAGGTACAGTGTGGTACCCAAGCCGAGCGTGGATGACCGCGCTGCTTTGGGTGAAGATGCGCGGCCAGGCTCCCGTTCTGACACGGGGAGTCTTGTGTTTCGAACGCGTTGTGTTCGGCCAATGCCGCGTTGTGTGATGCGGAGGAGAGTGGGAGAGCTTCGATTGCCGCTCTGTCCCACGTCTCCCAGCTGTTACAGGGGGTAGTAACAGCATCCGCATCGCGCCAGCCAAGCCCGGTCACAGTCCAGAGAGCCATCCAGGATGGTATCAACCTGGCTCTGGATTGCATGACTCGGGCGGTGACCAGGAGTGTCCGGGCGAGGCGCACGTTAGCCTTGGACAATTTGTGCCCGTCCCAGGACCTGTATAATAGGCTACTGCGTACGCCTATGACAGGTCCTGGTCTCTTTGGAGGTGAGGGATGTAGGCACCTCCAGGAGACAGTTACTCTGGTCAACAACCAGAGGGCGCTGCGCGAGCAGTTTCAAGTGCTCCATCGGGAGCGCATTCGCGCCGCACCCCTGCGTATCGGCCCCTGCAGGCTCGAAGTGGTGGTGGCCAAGTCAGAGGCCACCCACCATCGCAGCGTCGGCCGCGTGCGATTCGGCCAGCAGTGAGGGGGCGCAGGCTCCTCAGGCGCAGTCAGCCAGGCAGCCACCTGCACACCGAGGTGCACGTGGTGCTGGGCGTGGCGCGCGAAGATCTGGTCGTGGTAATCGTGCCTGATGGGCCGATTACCACGGTGAGAACTACTCCGGTGTTTCTGGCGAAGGAGACAGTGCCACTCTTGCACTCCTTATGTCCACCTCTCTCCCTAGGTGGACCGGTGGGAGGCCGGCTGGCCGACCACACGCAAGAGTGGGAACGGTTGACTCAGGACAGTTTAGTCTTGCGATGGCTTTCAGTCGGGTATCATCCCGATTGGATGACAGGCCCGCCATCGCGACTGTCTCTAGTGCCAATCTGGACTCCAAATCCGAGAGATCCAGATCAAAGGTTGTGTATCGAGGAGGAGATAAATTCCCTCATACAAAAAGGAGCTATTCAGCTGGCACAAAAGTGTCCGGGCTTCTATTCAACCGTGTTCTTAGTAACAAAAAACACCGGAGGGTGGAGACCAATTCTAAACCTCAAGCCGTTGAACAAGTTCATAAGGACGCCCAGTTTCAAGATGGAAACTGTGCGCTCGGTGTTGGCGAGGTTAGAGAAGGGAATGTGGACAGCTTCAATAGATTTGAAGGATGCTTATTTCCACATTCCCATAGCGAGGAGTTTCCGTCGCTTCCTGAGATTTGCATTCCAGGGCAGACAGTGGGAATTCAGGGTGTTGTTACCCTTCGGGATTTCCACCGCTCCTCGGGTTTTCACCCATGTGGTTCTTGCGATCACAGCATACCTCCGCCGGAGAAGCATAGCAGTCCACACGTACATAGACGACTGGCTGTTAAAAGCACACACCAGGAAAGTTTATCGACCAATCTGGAGATTGTTTTGAAAACTCTCACGGATTTAGGCTGGATGATACATTTTCAAAAATCAGAGCTGACTCCATCCCAGAAGTTTGTTTACCTGGGGATGTTCTTCGATCTAGAGACAGGATATGTTTATCCTACTCAGGAGAGAGTTCAGAGACTCATCTCAGTAATTCAGTCAGTGTGCGACAGTCGTCATGTCCTGGCACGGGTTTACTTGAGAATCCTAGTGTTGATGGTTTCTCTGGAAGCAGTCATTCCTCAGGCCGCCTTACGCAGGCGGCCGATCCAGTTATTTCTCATGACACAATGGACCCAGAGTACAGGTTCGCTGGACTCGAACGTGTCAGTGTTGGCGCCTCTAATTCACCACCTGCAATGGTGGTTGAAGACAGAGAATCTCCTGGTGGGGGTTATGCTAACCCCTTCTCACCCTCAGGTAACTGTGTATACAGATGCCTCGATGGAGGGGTGGGGAGCTTGCCTGGAAGAATCCACGATATCAGGGCTTTGGAATCTGGAACAGTCAAAGGAACATATCAATCTACTGGAGTTAAGAGCAGTAGTCCTGGGCCTGGAACATTTCTTACAGAAAGTTCAGGGCAAGATTGTTCTTATTCATTCAGACAACTCAACAGTTGTGACGTACATAAACCGCCAGGGCGGAACGAATTCGCCCAGTCTCTGTATGATGACATGGAGACTGCTTTGTTGGTGCCGGGATCACCGGATTACCTTGAAAGCAGTTCATCTTCCGGGAAGGTTAAATCTGCTAGCAGACTCATTGAGTGTTTTACCGACAGAATGGCAACTAAATCAATGTGTGGCGGATCGTCTGTTCGACCATTGGGGGAAACCCAACATCGATTTGTTCGCAACGAAGAAGAATGCGAAGATGACGACGTACGTCTCTCCGATTCCAGATCCAAGCGCTTTCGCAACAAATGCGTTGGCTATCAGCTGGGGGGGAATGTATGCATACGCATTCCCTCCAGCAATCCTGATTCCAAAAATTCTTCAGAAAATCAGACAGGAGGAATGCCAAGTGCTTCTGATCGCCCCGGATTGGCCAAGCCGATCATGGTATACGGATCTGCTGGACCTTCTGGTCTGCAATCCGGTTCCTCTGCCTCTGATGGACAATATTATCTTCCAGGGCAAGACCCTTCACAACAATCTGTCAATGTTCAGATTGACTGCGTGGATGTTGTCAAGGAATCTAGAATTAAGGAGGGCTTTTCTGAGCAAGCAGCCATGTTTATGGCCAAAGCCAGGAGGGGGTCAACCTCCAGAGCATATAATTATAAAATCAACAGATTTGCAGAGTGGTGCTCAAAAAGATGTATTGATCCAATGGATTCATCTATTCAGGTAGTAGCTGATTTCCTCTGTCAGCTGTATGATGCCTATAGCCTCAAGCCTAACTCTATTGCTGGTTATAAGTCAGCTTTAAAGACTGTTATTCCTTGCTTGGCTAAGAGGGGAAGTGATGAAGTAAGTACATTAAATGTATTAATTAAAGGCATGGGCAATCTAAGACCAAGGAATCCCCTGGTGATTCCGTCTTGGAGTTTATCGCTAGTGCTTCAGGTACTAGGTGATAAGCCTTTTGAACCACTTAGTTCCATTTCTATGAAACTGTTAACTCTTAAAACTGTATTTTTAATTGCTGCCACCTCGGCTAGGCGTAGGAGTGAGATTCATGCCTTATCAGCCGAGGAGGACCGTTTTGTGGTTACAGGGGAAGGCCTTAAGTTGCTACCTAGGGTTAATTTCTTGGCTTAGAATCAGTCTTTGAAATATCCATGTCAACCTATTTCTTTGCCTGCTTTAACTAGATATGATCCTAATTCTAAAGCATGGTGTCCCGTTCGGGCGCTACTTCGGTACAAACAGCATACTTCGGAGTGGCGGACCGATCAGTTAGCGTTATGGTTGTCATATATTGAACCCCATGGCAGGGCGTCTAAGGACACCATTTCCAGGTGGATTGTAGAGTGTATCCAATTTTGTCAGAAATCTGACACTGGTAAGCAGGTTGACATAGCCAAGGCTCACAGTGTCCGCGGCGTAGTGACTTCCACTACCCTATTTAAGGGGGTCCCTGTGGATGACATTATGTCCCTTGCTCAGTGGCACTGTGAGTCAAGTTTTACAGACCATTATCTCCGTGACACCTCGAATCCTCTCGCCTTGTCGATTTTGAAAAAATAATCGCTTATATGATTTTTGAGGAGGGTTTCCTCATTGCTTATATACTTCACAATTAATTAATGGAAACAACCACTTTTCACATCAAGAGTATACTTACCTCCCTAATACTTTTGATATTGCTAAATATCGGCTTTCACTCAATAAAACACTCAGATTAAAAACAGTTAGGTGCCCCTACTGGGCAGGGAGTCAGAGGTAGTCCGGCGGATGCTCGCCCCACCACCGCGCATGCGCCGACTACTACTTCCTCTTTGCTCATTTATTGGCTAAGGGTTACATGCGGTTTTGTGCTACTCTACATTTTCTGCGCGTTTACCTTGTTTTTCACTTATTTGACGGTTGTTGTACGTTCGTGTCATGTCGGAAAGAGAAGACTCACCTTTGGAAGGAGCTGGATCTCTTTATCAGGTGATTTCTTTGATATGCTAGCGTGTTTTGTCCCGGTTTAATGTGTTTCCGGGACTCGCGCTTACCGTGATTAGCGCCTGTTTGAGTTGGTTTTTTACAACATGGTGCTTCATAAGTCTCATTTCTCTTTGTGTTTTTGTCCACAGGTATCACGTAGAAGCTTTGATGGACTTCTCGGCACAAGAGGATATGTTTCTCTCCACCACGGTTCCATTTCCTACTAATACTGTTAGGTTATCTAACCAGAAAATCTATGTTCAGTGAGTTGGAGGCCTGTTATAAAGGTCTTCTCACTTTGCCCTCTTGATCCAATTCCTTCCCCTTCGGTGGAGAGAATGTAGAGGCGTACTATGGTGGAGTTCTCCGGTTCATCACGTTGGATGGTTTGTCTGTACAAGGTGTCAGGTATCTAATTATTGATAAACAAAGGGGAGATAATTTCCTTTTTTGCCAATGCTAGAATTGGAAGGAGTTATCTCTGTATATCTGATTGTTGTGTACTCGAAATGCCAATTCAACGGGAATGTTCCGGTTACTTATACAATTCGTTCTTGCACTTGGTGCTTGTTGCGGATCGATTATTTTTGTCACGGTATTGATGACGTCATAATCGGCCTTGGCCTTTATTAACATTTAACGTTTTGTCCAAGGCTGGTTCTTCTTGACTTGCGATCTTTAGGATCCTGTCCCTCTCTTTTTAGTTGGTTTTGAGTTCGCTAACCTTAACTATCTTGCTCATTGTCCTTGTCCTTTGCCCTGTTTCAGAGACCTGGTTGCCCGTCCTGCGGGAGGTTTCTGAAGAATAGATTCGTACCGCACTTGTGCTTCAGCTGCAGTCCCTGTGGACCGTTGCTGAAGTGCGATGTATGTAAGCAGTGGGGGGGAGATCTAATGTCTGATTTTCTCTCATTGCAGGCGAGGGAGAGGGTGATGGAGGAAGAGAGGAAGAAGAAGAAGGAGGGTAGTAAGAAGGGTAAGAAGAAGGCCTCATCCGCGGTGGATATGGAGGCCTTCAGGTCCGAAATGTTGCAAGAGATGCAGAGGACAATAAAGGATTTGGTCCCAGAGTTGCTTCGCAGCATGCTTCCTGGGCCAGCTCCTTTGTTGTCCTCGGCATCTGCTTCCGAGCAGGTGATCCCCGCCTCTGAATCCGGTCTCTTTAGGTCCGGTCCGTTTGTGGATTCAGAGGTGGCCCCTTTGTTGGGGGCAGTCCAAGACCCTGGCAGCAGGCATGGCGCCGCGCCGAGGGGCCGTGGACAACGGTTGTTGCTGGGACCCGCGGTCTGCTCATCAGACCCCGGGTATCCGCGCGCCGAAGGTGTCAATGCCTCCTATGGCACCTTTCCTGGCCAGTCCGGGTTAGCTCTCTTTGCTGACCCGGAGTCTAATCTTTCTGGCCAGGAGGAAGAGGATCTCCTGCTAGGGTCGCCTTCTGAGGACGTGGCCATGGAATACGACGGCTGTGCACCCCTCGCGGGGAATACAGGCGACGTGTGCCGTGGTTCTACTCTCGCAGGAGTAGATTTCACGGTCCAGAAGGTGTCCCTCGGCGGTGCTGTTGACCACGGATACCGCATACCTCGGCTTGCCGATGGTGTCGCTGGTGCTGGTCAGGGCCGCGGTAGGGCGGTGTTTACCCCACGCTCTGCCACGGCGCCTGCTCCTGGTCAAGCCGCGGAGTTCAGCATGCCTGCTCTCTCGGGCCCGCATGCTTTTCCGGGCTTGCCAGGGGTATCAGCTTATCCGCCGTCGACGTCAACTGCGAGTGCTCTGGAGGAAGACGAAGGCCCTCGTCTAGTAGAGCGCTCGCAGTTAGCCACAGAGGAGGATTGGTCGGACGCTTGCCAGTGGCTGGTAAGTGTTCGGCCCGATCTACCCGTGGAGCTGCCAGCTAGCCAGCGTGACCATAGGCCGTGGTTAGCTGGTAGGCCGGCGGCTACCGCTATGCCATCTCTGCCGCTGGCTGAGCATGTCGTGGACATGTTCGAAGCGGCGGAGGCGTCCATTAAGGTTAATGGACGTCTCGCGAAGGCCCCTCGCGAGGTGGCGAAGCGTTGCCGCATCGT
This sequence comes from Chaetoderma sp. LZ-2023a, assembly GCA_034401795.1. Classification (NCBI taxonomy): domain Eukaryota; kingdom Metazoa; phylum Mollusca; class Caudofoveata; order Chaetodermatida; family Chaetodermatidae; genus Chaetoderma; species Chaetoderma sp. LZ-2023a. Next base: position 22,176,691 of record CM067367.1, read on the forward strand.
GCCCCTGGAATACCAGCGGTACAGTGTGGTGCCAAAGCCAAGCGTGGATGATCGCGCGGCTTTAGGCGAAGATGCGCGGCCGGGCTCCCGTTCTGACACGGGAGTCTTGTGCTCGAACGCGTTGCGTTCGGCGAATGCCGCGCTGCGTGATGCGGAGGAGAGTGGGAGGGCGTCGATTGCCGCTCTGTCCCACGTCTCCCAGCTGCTACAGGGGGTGGTAGCGGCCTCCGCATCACGCCAGCCAAGCCCGGTAACAGTCCAGAGAGCCATCCAGGATGGTATCAACCTGGCTTTGGACTGTTTGACGCGGGCGGTGACCAGAAGTGTCCGGGCGAGGCGCACGTTTGCCCTTAACAATCTGTGCCCGTCCCAGGACCTGTATAATAGGCTGCTGAGGACGCCTATGACAGGTCCTGGTCTCTTTGGAGGTGAGGGATGCAGGCACCTCCAGGAGACGGTCACTCTGGTTAACAACCAGAGGGCGCTGCGTGAACAATTTGAGGTGCTCCGGCGGGAGCGTGTTCGCGCGGCACCCCCTGCGTATCGTCCTCTGCAGGCTCGAGGTGGTGCTGGCCAGGTCAGAGGCCAGCCACCGTCGCAACGTAGGCCTAGGCCACGTGCGATTCGGCCAGCAGCGAGGGGGGCGCAGGCTCCCCAACCCTCTCCCAGCCAGACAGCCGCCCGCGCACCGTGGTGCGCGCGGCGCTGGGCGGGGCGCGCGGGGATCTGGTCGCGGCAATCGGGCCTGATGGGCTGGTTACCGCGGTGGGAACCACTCCGGTGTTTCACGCCGAGAGGAAAGTGCCACTCTGGCACTCCTTATGTCCGCCTCTATCCCTAGGCGGACCGGTGGGCGGCCGTTTGGCCGGCCACTTGCCAGAGTGGAAGCGGTTGACTCAGGACCGTTTAGTCTTGCGATGGCTTTCAGTCGGGTATCGTCCCGACTGGATGACAGGCCCGCCATCGCGACTGTCTCTCGCGCCAATCTGGACTCCTATTCCACGGGATCCGGATCAGAGGTTGTGTATAGAGGAGGAAATAAATTCCCTCATACTAAAAGAAGCCATTCAGCCGGCACAGAGGTGCCCGGGCTTCTATTCAACCCTCTTCTTAGTGAAGAAAAACACCGGAGGGTGGAGGCCGATTCTCAACCTCAAGCCTTTGAACAAGTTCTTAGAGACGCCCAGTTTCAAGATGGAGACTGTGCGCTCGGTATTGGCGGGGTTGGAGCGAGGAATGTGGACCGCTTCCATAGATTTGAAGGATGCGTATTTCCACATTCCCATAGAGAGGAGTTTCCGTCACTTCCTGAGATTCGCATTTCAGGGCAGGCAGTGGGAATTCAGGGTGTTACCCTTCGGGATTTCCACGGCTCCTCGGGTCTTCACCCGTGTGGTTCTCGCGATCACTGCATACCTCCGCAGGAGAAGCATAGCAGTCCACACGTACATAGACGACTGGCTGTTAAAAGCACACACCCGGGAATCGTTGTCAGCCAATCTGGAGATTGTTTTGAAAACTCTCTCGGACTTGGGCTGGATAATCAATTTCCCGAAATCAGAGCTAACTCCATCCCAGAAGTTTGTTTACCTGGGCATGTTCTTCGATCTGGAGACGGGGTATGTGTACCCCACTCAGGAGAGGGTTCAAATACTCATCTCGGTAATACAGTCGGTGTGCGACAGTCGTCATGTCCTGGCACGGGTTTACTTGAGAATGCTGGGCTTGATGGTTTCTTTGGAACCAGTCATTCCGCAGGCCGCCTTGCGCAGGCGCCCGATCCAGTTGTTTCTCATGACACAGTGGACCCAGAGTTCAGGTTCGCTGGACTCGAACGTGTCAGTGTTGGCGCCTCTGATTCACCACCTGCAATGGTGGTTGAATACAGAGAATCTCTTGCCGGGGGTTTTGCTAACCCCTCCCCACCCTCAGGTGACTGTGTATACAGATGCATCGATGGAGGGGTGGGGAGCTTGTCTGGAAGAGTCCACAGTATCAGGGCTTTGGGATCTGGATCAGTCCAGGGAACATATCAATCTACTAGAGCTAAGAGCAGTAGTCCTGGGCCTGGAACATTTCTTAAAGAATGTTCAGGGCAAGATTGTTCTGATTCGTTCAGACAACTCGACAGTAGTGACTTACATAAACCGCCAGGGCGGAACGAAGTCGCCCAGTCTCTGTATGATGACATGGAAACTGCTTTGTTGGTGCCTGGATCATGGGATCACCTTAAAAGCAGTTCATATTCCGGGGAGGTTAAATCTGCTAGCAGACTCATTGAGCCGAAGGATGAGTGTTTTACCCACGGAATGGCAACTAAATCAATGTGTGGCGGATCGTCTGTTCGACCATTGGGGGAAACCCAACATAGATTTGTTCGCAACGAAGAAGAATGCGAAGATGACGACGTACGTCTCTCCGATTCCAGACCCAAGCGCTTTCGCAACAGATGCGTTAGCTATCAGCTGGGAGGGAATGTATGCATACGCATTCCCCCCAGCAATCCTGATTCCAAAGGTGCTTCAGAAAATCAGGCAGCAGGAGTGCCAAGTGCTTCTGATCGCCCCGGATTGGCCAAGCCGATCGTGGTATACGGATCTGCTGGACCTTCTGGTCTGCAATCCGGTTCCGCTGCCTCTGATGGACGACCTTATCTTCCAGGGCAAGGCCCTTCACGACAATCCGTCAATGTTCCGATTGACTGCGTGGATGTTGTCAAGGAATCTAGAATTAAGGAGGGCTTTTCTGAGCAAGCGGCCATGTTTATGGCCAAAGCCAGGAGGGGGTCAACCTCCAGAGCATATAATTATAAAATCAACAGATTTGCAGAGTGGTGCTCAAAAAGATGTATTGATCCAATGGAATCATCTATTCAGGTAGTGGCTGATTTCCTCTGTCACCTATATGATGCCTATAGCCTCAAGCCTAACTCTATTGCTGGTTATAAATCAGCTTTAATGACTGTTATTCCTTGCTTGGCTAATAGGGGGAGTGATGAAGTAAGTACATTAAATGTATTAATTAAAGGCATAGGCAATCTAAGACCAAGGAATCCTCCACTGATTCCGTCTTGGAGTTTATCACTGGTGCTCCAGGTACTAGGTGATAAGCCTTTTGAACCACTTAGTTCCATTTCTATGAAAATGTTAACTCTTAAAACTGTATTTTTAATTGCTGCGGCCTCGGCAAGGCGTAGGAGTGAAATTCACGCCTTATCAGCCGAGGTTGACCGTTTTGTGGTTACAGGGGAAGGCCTTAAGCTTCTACCTAGGATTAATTTCTTGTCTAAAAATCAGTCATTGAAATATCCAGGTCAGCCTATGTTTTTGCCATCTTTAACTAGATATGATCCTAATTCTAAAGTATGGTGCCCCGTACGGGCGCTGCTCGGTACAAACAGCGTACTTCGGAGTGGCGTACCGACCAGTCGGCGTTATGGTTGTCATATATTGAACCCCATGGTAGGGCGTCTAAGGACACCATTTCTAGGTGGATTGTGGAATGTATTCAATTTTGTCACAAATCCGCCACCGGGCGACAGGTTGACGTGGCAAAGGCTCACAGTGTCCGCGGTGTCGTGGCATCCACTGCCCTGTTTAGTGGGGTCCCTGTGGATGATATTATGTCAGTGGCTCAGTGGCACTGTGAGTCAAGTTTTACAGACCATTACCTCCGTGACACCTCTAACCCTCTCGCCTTGTCGATTTTGAAACAATAACCGCTTTATGTTTGTGAAGAGTGCTTCCGCATTGCTTATATACTTCGCCATTCAGCGACGGTGACAACCACTTGTCGGGACTGTATCATCCTTCTCTACTGGAATTGTGATGACAGCTTCCTAGTACAACAAGGTCAGTCTTGTTCATGTGTTGTTCATTGTTTTGTATTGTCACGTTACCCAGTGTTATTAATATGGTGATGGTTTATGTGGGTTGTGGTTCTTTAGAGAGAGTATACGAAAATGGAGCCTTTTCGTCTCTGTCCTATAGTACTTGGCACTAGTACGAAGAGAGCGTGTAGGACATTGAGGTCATTTAATCTTCCTCCCAAGGGTGGGGGGGGAGCGCATATGACAAATCGGTCATCTCTCAGGCATCGGTTGTGTTATCCGATGGTTTATCAAATCCTGACTGTGTTTTCACACAGTTTCAGACGTCATAAGTGCCTTAAACGCTTGAAAGCGTAGAGGGAAGAGCTGGTCTTCTGACCTCGCCTCCCTCCCGCCAGATTCACTTTCGAATTCTGGCAATATCAAAAGTATTAGGGAGGTAAGTATACTCTTGATGTGAAATAAACGAAATCTAGGATTTCTTTTTTCACGAGAGTTGATACTTACCTCCCTAGATACGGACCCGGCCTCTCCGCCCCACAGAGGCTCGGTCTTCAGGCTCTTGGTAGTTGCATGTGTTAGCCAATAAATGAGCCAGAGGAAGTAGTAGTCGGCGCATGCGCGGTGGTGGGGCGAGCATCCGCCGGACTACCTCTGACTCCCTGCCCAGTAGGGGCACCTAACTGTTTTTAATCTGAGTGTTTTATTGAGTGAAAGCCGATATTTAGCAATATCAAAAGTATTAGGGAGGTAAGTATCAACTCTCTCGTGAAAAAAGAAATCCTAGATTTCGTTTATTTTGGGACTGCATCGGTCTTCTCCACTGGGAAGAGGATGACAGCTGCCAAGTTCAATAAGGTCAGTCTTGTTCATGTGTTGTTCATTGTTGATTGTATTGTCATGTTACCCATTGTTATTAATATGGTGATGGTTTGTGTTTTGATGTGGTTCATCATTGAGAGTATACGAAAATGGAGCCTTTTCGTCTCTGTCCTATAGTACATGGCACTGGTACGTAGAGAGCGTATGGGACATTGAGGTCATTCTAGTCTTCCTCCCAGGAAGGAGGGGGGGGGATCGCATATGACATTCGGTCATCTCATCCATCGGTTGATGTTAGCCGATGTTCATCAAATCCTGACTGTGTTTTCACACAGTTGTAGACGTTTAAGTGCCTTGAACGCGTGAAAGCGTATAGGGAAGAGCTGGTCTTTTGACCTCGCCTCCCTCCCGCCGAATTCCCTGTCGAATTCTGGCAATATCAAAAGTATTAGGGAGGTAAGTATACTCTTGAAGTGAAATAAATGAAATCTAGGATTTCTTTTTTCACGAGAGAGTTGATACTTACATCCCTAGATACGGACCCGGCCTCTCCACCCCACAGAGGCTCGGTCTTCAGGCTCTTGGTAGTTGCATGTGTCAGCCAATAAATTAGTCAGAGGAAGTGGTAGTCGGCGCATGCGCGGTGGTGGGGCTGGCATCCGCCGGGCTACCCTCTGTCTACCTGCCCAGTAGGGGCACCTAACTGTTTTTATTCTGAGTGTTTATTGAGTGAACGCCGATATTTAGCAATATCAAAAGTATTAGGGAGGTAAGTATCAACTCTCTCGTGAAAAAAGAAATCCTAGATTTTGTTTAGAGAATAATACAAACGATTTGAGATGATTAACCCTTTACGCCTTAAAATCTTTTCAAGAAAATTCAATGTTCGTCTAAGGAAATGTCAATTTTCAGACCAAGAGAAGGCTATTTTTGAGAATTTACCACTAAAATGACTGACTCTGTTATCGAGCCAGTTATTCCAGTTGTAAATTTTCAATATTTTGTCTTCTTTTGGTCTGCAAACGGGCTTTTCTTAGGACCACTGCAGATGACATTTTTGGCTGATATGAGTGTTAAAGGGTTAAGCTCATTTTCCCGCTTGATGTATCTATCAAAATACCTGACGGACTTATAAAGGTTCATGTTGGACATAGCTACGTTATTCATTACACATTTTAATTGTGATGTCAGCATACATGTGACATAATTCATCACGACGTCATATAGGTGAGTGACAGATTGGATTCATCAATTGCACAAATAAAGCACTGTAACATGCTGAAATGGTTAGTATATTATTACTAATTAAATTAATTCAATTTTCAGGAACGGCTCGGTTATTCTTTTTTACGATGTCATCTTCAAAACTCCAGTTGTCTTGAATACAACAGTCGCCCTTAAAAATGTGTTGACAAGTATTTCTGACAGTGGAATTATCAGGCTTGGCGACACTAACGTTAGGCTGCTGGATCTCAAACTGATCTCAGAGAACGGAACTGAACGTAAGTTAGTCAAAACATATTGTTGCCTAGCTCCCGATTCATAATAAACCTTTCCACTTTGGATATTTTGAAACTAATTTGACTGGGAGCTGTTGCTGCCATAGGCAGCAACAGCACTCAGTCAAATTAGTCACAACATATTCAACAGCTTACCTGTATAGCTTTCAGGAAATTTATAGTTAGGGAATTCAATCCCAATACGACGAGGTGTGGGTGGAGGTTAGCTAGTGATGGGCGGGGCGTAGCTAAAACTGGAAAGGTCCATTAGATATTTAAAAATGTCTAATAATGACTGTGAGTTGTTTGAGTCTCCAATCTTCCACACCATAGTGTCTTGTACAGAAATTCAGGAAGTAGAGCAGGAGATGAAATACTTAGTAAATCTTCCAGATCAAGAAATCCATTTCTATCTATGATCCGCCCATTTCTAGCTAAGCTCCGGCCTCATTTTCCACCTGGTGTAATCCATTTATATACTTTAAATAGCAGAATCCCAATTTCAAGGTAACTATACACATAAGCTGTTGACTATTTTGGGACTAATTCGACTGGGTAGTTGGTACCGTTGCTGCCAATGGCATCAATAACGCCACGCCAAATTAGTTTTAAAATATTCAACATAAAGTTTATTAATTAAAGATACGCAATTCATGTAGTTGACTTAGTAGTCAATGTTCATAAAAGAGCTACATGTAGGTACTTATTATGCATTTTGATTGTAACATCAATGTATCCATGATGTAATTATGTGGAAGCACCCCTATTTTAATTCAGCTACCCTTCACGCCTGCAACTAAATGTTCAGAAGCATTTAGATCACCGCGCATGGTCAGAAGCATGACTATCAGTAGTCTAACTTGTGCATTTAGATCACCACGCATGGTCAGAAGCGTGACTATCAGTAGTCTAACTTGTGCATTTAGATCACCGCACATGGTCAGAAGTGTGACTATCAGTAGTCTAACTTGTGCATTTAGATCACCGTGCACGGTCAGAAGCGTGACTATCAGTAGTCTAACTTGTGCATTTAGATCACCACGCATGTTCAGAAGCATGACTATCAGTAGTCTAACTTGTGCATTTAGATCACCGCACATGGTCAGAAGCGTGACTATCAGTAGTCTAACTTGTGCATTTAGATCACAGCACATGGTCAGAAGCGTGACTATCAGTAGTCTAACTTGTGCATTTAGATCACCGCACATGGTCAGAAGCGTGACTACCAGTAGTCTAACTTGTGCATTTAGATCACCACGCATGGTCAGAAGCGTGACTATCAGTAGTCTAACTTGTGCATTTAGATCACCGCACATGGTCAGAAGTGTGACTATCAGTAGTCTAACTTGTGCATTTAGATCACCGTGCACGGTCAGAAGCGTGACTATCAGTAGTCTAACTTGTGCATTTAGATCACCACGCATGTTCAGAAGCGTGACTATCAGTAGTCTAACTTGTGCATTTAGATCACCGTGCATTTAGTTTGCAGAGTTAAAAAATTTGAAATATAATTTGCTAAATATTACAAATAAATAAATATAAATGATCCCGATATTATATATTCACTACATGATGAAAATGATTTTAATTTGATGTTTCATTTGTTCAGGATACGGCAGCAACAACGCCCAGTCAAATTAGTTTCAAAATATTCAACAGCATGTTTATTAAATACTAGAGACATACAATTGTTACAACGTGTCGGACTATTTCACATCAAGAGTATACTTACCTCCCTAATACTTTTGATATTGCTAAATATTGGCTTTCACTCAATAAACACTCAGATTAAAACAGTTAGGTGCCCCTACTGGGCAGGGAGTCAGAGCGTAGTCTGGCGGATGCCAGCCCCACCACCGCGCATGCGCAGACTAGCACTTCCTCTTTGCTAATTTATTGGCTGAGAGTGTACACATGCTTTTGTGTTAGAAACTTTCCATACTCTTTTCGAAGCTTTTTGAGACTGTTTGATAGAAGTTTATCCCTGATAAAGATGGCTGAGAGAGTAACTTCGCCACAGGAGGGCCTTGGACCTTTAAATCAGGTGACTTCTAGTAAAATTAGCGAGTTTTGTCCCGTTGTAATGTGTTTCCGGGACTCGCGCTAAACGTGATAAGCGCCTTAATTAGTTGGGTTTTTTCAACTAGGTGCTATATAAGACTAATCTCTCTTTGTGTTTATGTCCACAGGTCTGTGTGAAGAAAAATAATGGACATGACATCAGCAGAGGGTTTGTGTCTCTCCACCATGGTTCCATTTCCTACTAATACTGTTAGGTTATCTAACCAAAAATTCTATGCCCAGTGAGTTGGAGGCCTATTATAAAGGTCTTCTCACTTTGCCCTCTTGATCCAATTCCTTCCCCTTGAGGTGGAGAGAGTTAAGAGGCGTTCAGTGGTGGAGTGCTCCAGTTCATCAGGTTGGATGGTTTGTCTAGACAAGGTGTCAGGTATCTAATTATTGATATGAGAAAGGGAGATAATTAACTCTATTTGCCATTGTTATCAGTATATATCTGATGCTTGTGTAGTCGAAATGTCCATTCTGCACATGTTCTGGTTAGAGATACAATTCGTCCTTGCACTGGGATGTTTGTTGGGGATCGATTTTGTCCTGTCATAGGATTAATGACGTCATAATCAGCCTTGCTCTTTATTAACAATTAAAGTTGTCCGAAGCTGGTTTCTGATAAATTATGATCTTTATGATCATTTTCCTTCTCTTGAGTTGGTGAGTTTTCTAAGCTTAACTAGTTTGCTCATACTCCTCGTCCTTTGGCCTTTTTCAGAGACCTGGTTGTGCGTCCTGTGGACGATTTTTGAGGGACAAGTTTGGCCCTCATCTCTGTTTTCAGTGTAGCCCCTGTGGTCCCTTGCTTAATTGCGAGATATGTAAGCACTGGGGGGGGCGAGCTAATGTCCGAATTCTTGTGCTTGCAGGCGAAGGACAAGGTGGAGGAGGAGAAGAAGAAGCTGAAAAAAGAGGTTGTAAGTAAGAAGGGTAAGAGGAAGGCCTCGTCCGCGGTGGACATGGAGGCCTTCCGGACCGAGATGTTGGGAGAGATGAGGAGGACAATAAAGGATTTGGTTCCAGAGTTGCTTCGTGGCATGCTTCCTGGACCAAATCCTTTATTGGCCTCATCATCTGCTTCGGAGCAGGTAATCCCCACCTCTGAATCAACGTTCCTTAGTACGCTTCCGTTGTTTGAAGATTCAGAGGTGGCCCCATTAGAAGGGGTGTTCCACGGCCCTGGCAGCAGGCTTATTGCCGCGCCCAATAGGGACCGTGGACGGTCGTCGCTGGAACCCGCGGGCTGCTTATCAGTCCAGGGGTATCCGCACACCGCGGGTGCCAGTACCTCGTATGGCACCTTCCCTGGCCAGTCCGGGTTAGCTCTCTTTGCTGACCCGGAGTCTAATCTTTCAGGCCAGGAGGATGAGGATTACCTGTTGGGGTCGCCGTCTGAAGACGTGGCCATGGAATATGACGTCTGTGCGCCCCTCGCGGGGAATACAGGCGCCTTTTTCCACGGTTCTACTCTCCCAGGGGTAGAATCCACGGTTCAGACTGTGGCCCTGGGCGCTGAAGGCCAGCGGTACCGCATACCTCGGCTTGCCGAGAGTGTCGCTGGTGCTGGCCGGGGCCGTGGTGGGGCGGTATATGCCCCGCGCTCTACCACGGCGCCTGCTCCTGGTCAAGCCAGTGAGATTAGCATGCCGGTATTGTCAGGCCCGCATGCTCTCCCTGGCTTGCCAGGGATATCAGCGTATCCGCCGTCAAGCTCTGTTGCTTGCGCTCAGGAGGAAGACGAAGGCCCCCGTCTTGTAGAGCGCTCGCAACTAGCCACGGAGGAGGATTGGTCTAACGCTTGCCAGTGGTTGGTGAGTGTTAGACCAGATCTGCCCGTGGAGCAGTCGGCTAGCCAGCGTGAACACAGGCCGTGGTTAGCTGGTAAGCCTACTGCTAACGCTATGCCTTCTCTGCCGCTGGCAGAGCATGTCGTTGACATGTTCGAGGCGGCGGAGACGTCCATTAAGTCGAGTGGACGTCTCGCTAAGGCCCCGCGCGAGGTGGCCAGGCATTGCCGCATCGTGCCCCTGGACTACCGGCGGTACGGTGTGGTACCGAAGCCGAGCGTGGATGACCGCGCGGCTTTGGGTGAGGATGCGCGGCCAGGCTCCCGGTCTGACATGGGAGTCTTGTGTTCGAACGCGTTGCGTTCAGCAAATGCCGCGTTGCGTGATGCGGAGGAGAGTGGGAGGGCTTCGATTGCCGCTCTGTCCCACGTCTCCCAGCTGTTACAAGGGGTAGTAACAGCATCCGCATCGCGCCAGCCAAGTCCGGTCACAGTCCAGCGAGCCATCCAGGATGGTATCAACCTGGCTCTGGACTGTATGACGCGGGCGGTGACCAGGAGTGTCCGGGCAAGGCGCACTTTTGCCTTGGATAATCTGTGCCCGTCCCAGGACCTCTACAATATGCTACTACGTACGCCTATGACAGGTCCTGGTCTCTTTGGAGGTGAGGGATGTAGACACCTCCAGGAGACGGTTACTCTGGTCAATAACCAGAGGGCGCTGCGCGAACAGTTTGAGGTGCTTCGTCGTGCCAACGTTCGCGCCGCACCCCCTGCGTATCGTCCCCTGCAGGCTCGAGGTGGTAGTGGCCAGGTCAGAGGCCAACCACCATCGCAGCGCCGGCCTCGGCCGCGTGCGATTCGGCCAGCAGTGAGGGGGGCGCAGGCTCCTCAGGCGCAGTCAGCCAGGCAGCCGCTCACGCACCGAGGTGCGCGCAGTGCTGGTCGTGGCGCGCGAGGATCTGGGCGGGGTAATCGTTCCTGATGGGACGGTTACCGCGGTGAGAACCGCGCCGGTGTTTCGGGCAAAGGAGACAGTGCCGCTCTTGCACTCCTTATGTCCACCTCTATCCCTAGGTGGACCGGTGGGAGGCCGGCTAGCCGACCACATGCAAGAGTGGCAACGGTTAACTCAGGACCGTTTAGTCTTGCGATGGCTTTCAGTCGGGTATCATCCCGATTGGATGACAGGCCCGCCATCGCGACTGTCTCTAGTGCCGATCTGGACTCCAAATCCGAGAGATCCAGATCAAAGGTTGTGTATCGAGGAGGAAATAAATTCCCTCATACAAAAAGGAGCTATTCAGCCGGCACAGAGGTGTCCGGGCTTCTATTCAACCCTGTTCTTAGTAACAAAGAACACCGGAGGGTGGAGACCAATTCTCAACCTCAAGCCATTGAACAAGTTCATAGAGACGCCCAGTTTCAAGATGGAGACTGTGCGCTCGGTGTTGGCGGGGTTAGAGAGGGGAATGTGGACAGCGTCGATAGATTTGAAGGACGCTTATTTCCACATCCCCATACACAGGAGTTTCCGTCGCTTCCTGAGATTTGCATTCCAGGGCAGACAGTGGGAATTCAGGGTGCTACCCTTCGGAATTTCCACGGCTCCTCGGGTTTTCACCCGTGTGGTTCTTGCGATCACCGCATACCTCCGCAGGAGAAGCATAGCAGTCCACACGTACATAGACGACTGGCTGTTGAAAGCACACACCCGGGAAAGTTTATCGGCCAGTCTGGAGATTGTTTTGAAAACTCTCACAGACTTAGGCTGGATGATCAATTTCCCAAAATCAGAGCTGATTCCATCCCAGAAGTTTGTTTACCTGGGGATGTTCTTCGATCTAGAGACAGGATATGTTTATCCTACTCAGGAGAGAGTTCAGAAACTCATCTCATTAATTCAGTCAGTGTGCGACAGTCGTCATGTCCTGGCATGGGTTTACTTGAGAATGCTGGGGTTGATGGTTTCATTGGAACCAGTCATTCCTCAGGCCGCCTTACGCAGGCGGCCGATCCAGTTATTTCTCATGACACAATGGACCCAGAGTACAGGTTCGCTGGACTCGAATGTGTCAGTGTTGGCGCCTCTGATTCATCACCTGCAATGGTAGTTGGACACAGAGAATCTCTTGGTGGGGGTTATGCTAACCCCTCCCCACCCTCAGGTGACTGTGTATACAGATGCATCGATGGAGGGCTGGGGAGCTTGCCTGGAAGAGTCCACGATATCAGGGCTTTGGAATCTGGAACAGTCAAAGGAACATATAAATCTACTGGAGCTAAGAGCAGTAGTCCTGGGCCTGGAACATTTCTTACAGAAAGTTCAGGGCAAGATTGTTCTTATTCGTTTAGACAACTCAACAGTTGTGACTTACATAAACCGCCAGGGCGGAACGAAGTCGCCCAGTCTCTGTATGATGACATGGAGACTGCTTTGTTGGTGTCTGGATCACCAGATTACCTTGAAAGCAGTTCATATTCCGGGAAGGTTAAACCTGCTAGCAGACTCATTGAGCCGAAGGATGAGTGTTTTACCCACGGAATGGCAACTAAATCAATGTGTGGCGGATCGTCTGTTCGACCATTGGGGGAAACCCAACATCGATTTGTTCGCAACGAAGAAGAATGCGAAGATGACGACGTACGTCTCTCCGATTCCGGATCCAAGCGCTTTCGCAACAGATGCGTTAGCTATCAGCTGGGGGAGAATGTATGCATACGCATTCCCTCCAGCAATCCTGATTCCAAAAATTCTTCAGAAAATCAGACAAGAGGAATGCCAAGTGCTTCTGATCGCCCCGGATTGGCCAAGCCGATCATGGTATACGGATCTGCTGGACCTTCTGGTCTGCAATCCGGTTCCTCTGCCTCTGATGGACGATATTATCTTCCAGGGCAAGGCCCTTCACAACAATCCGTCAATGTTCAGATTGACTGCGTGGATGTTGTCAAGGAATCTAGAATTAAGGAGGGCTTTTCTGAGCAAGCAGCCATGTTTATGGCCAAAGCCAGGAGGGGGTCAACCTCCAGAGCATATAATTATAAAATCAACAGATTTGCAGAATGGTGCTCAAAAAGATGTATTGATCCAATGGATGCATCTATTCAGGTAGTAGCTGATTTCCTCTGTCACCTCTATGATGCCTATAGCCTCAAGCCTAACTCTATTGCTGGTTATAAGTCAGCTTTAATGTCTGTTATTCCTTGCTTGGCTAAGAGGGGAAGTGATGAAGTGAATACATTAAATGTATTAATTAAAGGCATGGGCAATCTAAGACCAAGGAATCCACCTGTGATTCCGTCTTGGAGTTTATCGCTAGTGCTTCAAGTACTAGGTGATAAGCCGTTTGAACCACTTAGTTCCATTTCTATGAAACTATTAACACTGAAGACTGTGTTTTTAATTGCTGCGGCCTCGGCTAGGCGTAGGAGTGAAATTCATGCCTTATCAGCCGAGGATGACCGTTTTGTGGTTTCAGGGGAAGGCCTTAAGCTGCTACCTAGGATTAATTTCTTGGCTAAAAATCAGTCGTTGAAATATCCAGGTCAACCTATTGTTTTGCCTGCTTTAACTAGATATGATCCTAATTCTAAAGCATGGTGTCCTGTCCGGGCCCTTCGCCGGTACAAACAACGTACGGCGGAGTGGCGCACCGACCAGTCGGCGTTATGGTTGTCATATATTGAACCCCATGGCAGGGCTTCTAAGGACACCATTTCCAGGTGGATTGTAGAATGCATTCAGTTTTGCCATAAATCCGCCACCGGGAAGCAGGTTGACGTGGCCAAGGCTCACAGTGTCCGCGGCGTAGTGACATCCACTGCCCTATTTAATGGGGTCCCTGTGGATGATATTATGTCGGTGGCTCAGTGGCACTGTGAGTCAAGTTTTACAGACCATTATCTCCGTGACACCTCTAATCCTCTCGCCTTGTCGATTTTGAAAAAATAACTAGGCATATATATTTTTGATGGGGTTTCCTCATTGCTTATATATTTCACAATTAATTTATGGAAACAACCACTAATTTGGGACTGCATCGATCTTCACCAATGGGAAGAGGATGTAAGCAGCCATTTCAACAAGGTCAGTCTTGTGTATGTGTTGTCCATTGTTGATTGTCTTGTCACGTTACCCGTTATTAATATGATGATGGTTTTGTGTATTTATGTGGTTCATTGTTGAGAGTATACGAAAATGGAGTTTTTTTCGTCTCTGTCCTGTAGTACATGGCACTTGTACGTAGAGAGCGTATAGGACATTGAGGTCATTCGACTCTTCCTCCCAGGAAGGAGGGGGGGGGGAGCGCATATGACATTCGGTCATCTCTCATACATCGGGGGTGTTATCCGATGGTTAGTCAAATCCTGACTGTTTTTTCATACAGTTTCAGAAGTTTAAGTGCCTTAAACGCAGAAAAGCGTATAGGGATGAGCTGGTCTTTTGACCTCGCCTCCCTCCCGCCGAATTCACTGTCGAATTCTGGCAATATCAAAAGTATTAGGGAGGTAAGTATACTCTTGATGTGAAATAAACGAAATCAAGGATTTCTTTTTTCACGAGAGAGTTGATACTTACCTCCCTAGATACGGACCCGGCCTCTCCACCCCACAGAGGCTCGGTCTTCAGGCTCTTTATAGTTGCATGTGTATCAGCCAATAAATTAGTCAGAGGAAGTGCTAGTCTGCGCATGCGCGGTGGTGGGGCTGGCATCCGCCAGACTACGCTCTGACTCCCTGCCCAGTAGGGGCACCTAACTGTTTTAATCTGAGTGTTTATTGAGTGAAAGCCAATATTTAGCAATATCAAAAGTATTAGGGAGGTAAGTATCAACTCTCTCGTGAAAAAAGAAATCCTTGATTTCGTTTATTAAGAGTTAAATACGGGTCTAATAGAACCATTTATGACGTAATGATTATGACGTCATCCTACATGCCGCTTAGCTGATTATGATATCATATGCCGTTAAATCATCGACGGATACTCTGGAAAGGTGAATTGAGTAATAACTATTAAAGATGCTATCACTGATACAGCTATACATTTGATAGAGGGAACCATGTCCATAAAACGCTTCCAGTGGATCAATACTCTTATTCTAACATCAGTTCTTATATACAACTACTTAATATCCAAGAAGATGCAATTTATAAATTCCACAAATATAAAAACTATAAACACGATCTGATGGTCAACACTTATCACTGTTTCGCAGAGAAACCAGAGTATTTTCTACTTAGTGGTCGCTTGCGATTCATCGCTGGTCTTATAAAAAACCAAAAACATTATTATGTGACATTTCTTTGATGTCCTGATATAATTTTCTTGTGGTTTCAGTCCTCTCGTCGTGTAGCCTTTGATGTTTCCGATCGCCAATCGCCATGGCGCTAGTATTTTGTCTGTTGCCAGCGAACTGTCTAGACATATTAAAAATTTTCTGAGTTCTTTCCAGTTGTATTGTTTTGTAAATATAATGCTTCCCTAAATTGAAAAAAATCATCAGCGCAATCGAGTTTCCGGAAAAACAACAAATAATAACAAATATGTGTGATGGAGGTCGGAATTTGTGTATAAAAATAAGTATATACTAATAATACACCATGATCAAATTTTATTACAACAAAAATACTGAAAAAAGCCAAAATTATTTGTATCTCGTGGGTAATGCATCTTTAACTGTCTTGATGTTTGTGTTTTCCAGTTAACATCTCGGGAGTTATCCAATGCGCATGGAATCCCTGTGCCGGCGGGAAATTCTGTGAGGATATCGGGGACTTTGTACTCTGCCGGTATGTATGCTTCATAGTACTTTGTAGTAATATGCAATACTTGGAAGTAATCAGCAGTACTTATTCTAAAGTACTAAATAATAATCACTAGCCCTCGGTAGTAATATGTTGTCCTCAGTAGCAATCATAATGTGAGAGAAGACATGTATGTTTCTTTAGCCACACTGACGATCTGACAGTGTAAGTTACCTGGTATACAAATTCTTTCACGCACAAACCTAGCTATAGATGTGAACTATTGTTATAGAAGCACGCTTTCGACTATCCATACAATCTGAAGCCACTCCATGGTAACCCTTTAGCCCTCGAATTCGTTCAAGAAAATTTCAAGTTTCTCATAGAAAATGTCCATTTACAGATCACGAGAACTTTTTTTGAAAATTTACCACTGGAATGACTGGCTCCATTATCGAGCCAGTCATTCCAGTGGTAAATTCTCAAAACTACTCTTGGTCTGCAAATATACATTTCCCAAGACCACTGCAGAAGCCGTTTTTGACTGATATGAGCGTTAAAGGGTTAATGGATGCATCCAGTTTATTAATCAATCATATAACGTCATAATTAACAACGTCGTTGACGTCATAATCAAGTATGTCATGAATGACATAATTAAGACAGTCATAAATGCTTAATAGTTGAACGAATTGTATGTCTATACTATTTAATTTTACATTTTATTAACTGTTTTGAAACTAATTTGATTGGGTGCTTACCTGTATCGTTTTGTGGTAATTGAGGTTCAGGGAGTGAAGGGATCGAACGATCCTAACACGCGTAAAGCGTTGTACCTGTTGGTGAGAATTCACACTGATATATTTTTCTTTTCTACCAGATCCATTTTGATGCTGATATGAATAATTATAACAATTTTGCGTGGCTAATGTGATAATTAGTAGAAATAATCGACAATGCATGGATTGAGACTACCACATACCTCGATACCAGAATGCTTGATAATGCTATGTGTAAAGCGGGGCGCAGATGGCCAACATTTTCTGACTTCCAACAAAAACATTGTTTGTAAATGTTTCTCTTGAGCCGCACATGTGCAACAATTCCAGGCTAAATTCTTCTTTCTCTCTTAACCATAAAAAGTCATCAGACTCCACATGTTCGCCATTATCTATGATGTGGGCCGCCATTTTGAATCACATGAGTGCAGGGTGAACGCTGATTAGTCAATGATAAAAAGTATATTGCAACTTTGTTAGCAAACACCGCATATGCCGAACAATGTTTCGTGGGGCACCGCACACGAGAGAACAATGTTAGGCGATATTAAATATGTTTAATATCAGAAACGTTGGCGAACAATGTTTCGATGGACTTTTTCTGCGGAACATTGTTCTCAATAATGTTCTGCATAAAATGTTGGCCGTTTGCGCTGGGCTTTAGAATCGTACTAACGCTAACCTAAACGTTGATGTGATGTGACGGTTTCATCTTAGTGTTGGTGTTGTACTAGAATGTGCCATGAGAAATGTCAGTACATGGGCAGAAGTTGGATGCTCTTAACCACTCTTGAATCAGCTTAACCCTTTAATGGTCAAGCTGACCAAAAACAACTTTGCAGTGGTCTTCAGACATGGCTATTTGAGAGGACTAGAGAAGAGTATTTTTTAATATTTACCACTAGAATGACTGGCTTGATAACCGAGCCAGTCATTCTAGTGGTAAATTTTGAAAAGTACTCGTCTCTCAGCCTGCAGATAGACACTGGCTAAGTAAAACAAATTCTTTAACATTACCCCTTTAATGGTCAACAACAAAATAGTCTAAAATTAAAATATCTTGAAAAAGATTGACTATCAAAATGTTTAATTGATATATCAAGTAGTATTTTGAGCATTTTGAGGCTGTTGACACATGACGGTTTAATACACATTTGTGTTCAATAATGAGCGCTCATCATTTCACTACAGGGACCATATGGTCTATAATTGTATACATATTATTAATTACACACGTATATCTCGTTTTTCAATTTAGTGATGAACTACCGACAACCCTTGCACCGACAACCCTTGCACCGACAACCCTTGCACCGACAACTGTAACAACCCCAGCAACAACCGAACCAGCTCAAGGTATGTTGCTTTTGGGGTGTAACAGTAATACACCATTCCAACATTAGCATATTTTGGGAAAATACCTTCCCGGAATGCATCATACCACTTCTAGTAACCGCGAGTGGACGCGCAAACAGCATTACTTTACTATGGGAATCAGATACAGTGCTCTTTAAACAGTGCATATGAAAAACTATGCTCATAATATTATTGAAGTCATACATCATTGGAAAGCTAAGCCAATTTTCTATGCATTTCTGTATTAGTTTTTATAGTTTTATGAAACTCAATACAGTTGATTGCAATTCTAAAATATCCCCTATTGTCCACTTGATTTAATGAATCTAAGTCGAATGGTGTATTTTATATATGCAAATAACTCAGTGAAAACATTACAAAAATTTAAAAAAATAATGCATTTAATGTTTCGACAATTGAATGCACTTTCCAATGATACATGATTTAAATAATATAATGATTTTAGTTTATCATAGGAACGGTTTAGGATGCGATGTATTTTAGTGCAAAAGTAACTCAATGCGGGTCCGCGGCTTGTTGGCGGCTATACCAGCCAGCAGTTTTGCTCTGAGCATTGATTTAGGGAAATCCTGGCGTAATGACGTCAATGTGTGAAAGGTGTATTGGAGAGTAACGTTTCTCAGTCACGTTATTCACTCAATCAAAAGATGTCATAATCAACTACAGCACATGTAGGCTGATGTCCTAATCAACTACCCGTTACGGCATGAATGATATGATATAGTCCAGCACAAATGCTTAATATTCCATCAAGTTGTACGAATTGTGTGTATTTAATATTTAATAAACACTCTATTGAATATGAAACTAATTTGATTGGGTGCTGTTGCTGCCATATTCAACAGTTTACCGGTATAGTTGTTTGGAAATTGATAGGTAGCAACAGCACCGACTGAAATTAGTTTCAAAATACTCAACAGATTACCTGAGTGTATAGTTTTATGGCATTTGGGATTCAGAGAGTGCAGGGATCGATTGAACCCGTCACGGGAAACGCGTGGGTGGAGCTTAGCTAGTGATGGCCAGTGCATAGCTAAAACTGTATTTGTGAATTGGTTTATAAACTTTTACAGTCTAACTCACATGAAATGCATCAATGTGAGTTGAAATGTTTTAATCCACTCGTTACTTTAACGGACATTTCCAGTTTATCCATCCATCATATGATGTCATAATCAACTGTGTGACATGTAGGATGATGTCATAATCAATTAATGACAGGTAAGTGTGTCACGAATGCATACTTGGTGATGGGCTAAAGCGGTGTTGTATGAATTGTATGTCTACTATTTAATAAACATGCTGTTGAATATTTTGAAACAAATTTGACTGGGCGCTGTTGCTGCCATTGGCAGCAGCAACACCCAGTAAAATTAGTTTCAAAATATTCAACAGCTTACCTGTATAGTTTTCTGAAAATTAATAGTCCAGGTATTCAGGGATCGATCGATCCCAACAGGGGCGAAGTGTGGGTGGAGCTTAGCTAAAACTTGACGAAAGGTCCATTGGATTAGATGCGTGCTTATTTGTCAGGTTACTCTTTTACTGTAATTTTCCTCCAATTTGCATTTGATTTAATTTTTTTTAAACCCTTTACTTCTGTTTTTTCCCATAAGCATGCATGCATACATGTGTATGCATAGAATTTATCATCACTCCATGTTCCAAGAGCGTAAAGACACAATGCTTTCAAAACGTGGTTAGCCCATCCTAGACCACTGACAATTCTGGTTACTGTGCCGGTACTGCACCCATACCGGCCCGATACGATGGGCCGATATGGCCCGGTATTGGCGCAGTAGTGGTCCCCGTAACGTATGCTATCAGTGGAATATACATCAATGGCCTCCTTAATACTGTAGGCATTGCAATAGACCTTTCCCATGCTTCCCCCAAAGCATTGCGCATACCACTTTTGGCTGGTAACCACGATAGCCAACGCGCAAAGTGCATTACTTTACTATTAGAATCGGATACAACGCACTTTAAGCAGTTTATATGAAGAATTAATTTCACAATATTATTGAAGTCATACATCATTGGAAAGCATTGGCATGTTTCGTGAAGTATGCCACGTGATGCAAAATTTGAAAATGCAGGACTTAGGAGCTGAATTCTACTATTGTTCAGCATTAACTATGTCTGAAAACAGCGTTGAAAGCTGGATTTTATTTTCAAGATAGTAAAATTTAGGTGATTTAGTCGGTTTATGCACCTTCCATACTGCTAGATTTTTTTCATTCGACTGGTACGTTTGTGTAGAGCAAATCTGGGCAACTTCGCGAGTAAATTTACCCTAAAGTCCCAGTCGAATGCAGCCATTGTATCGCAGGAAAAACAGTACAAGTTACTACGCGTTGATGTGGATGAGATATATCTTAATGGGATGCTAATCTCATCTCAAATGTTGTATTGTAATGATAGATTATGGTTGATAGATTCCATGTCATTCATATCCTGTCACATTCCCTTATCTGTATCACAATTATCTGCTTTGTAATATTGCGTAAATGTTGAACTGTGATAGCCATCATTTTGTCTCCTCAAGCGATAGTGTGTGATGTCATGTATGTGCCAATGCATTACATTCTTTATTATGAAATAATCATCTTATTGAAGATTTTGAAATTAATGTGCCTGGAAGTTGTTGCTGCCTATGGCACCAACAATTTCCAGTCCAATTAGTTTCAAAATATCAAACAGCTTACCTGTATTGATGCTTTTATACCACATTGCCAAGCTATAGAGTGCACCTGTATGACTGAGCATATATACCGAGGCAGACACGCTGGGGTTTATCTGATTGGTTGAAAAGTAAACCATGACAGCCATCATAGGCTATCGAAATAGATCAACATTTAGGTACTAAAGCTAGAATATCTTTCATTGTCGGCGTGATAAGAAGCGAAAATGTCAGGGATGGATTATGGGTGGTAAATACTATCACCTGAATAGTTAGTATACAATAGAGTTTTTCTTTAAAGAAACTTCCTAAAACGCTTGTGCAATATTTTCAGACTTATCACTGATCCTTGGTCTGAGTATTGGTATAGGTGCACCAGTAGTGATCATCCTGGTGGCTCTTCTCATTATATTCATCTGGTACAGATGTCGACAATCACCAATTGATGATGACAAGTCCAGTCTAGATCCGTGAGTAAAGAATTTGGAATACTCCATTGTGTCTGTTCTCATTTAAGCTTTCTTCTGTTGAATTATGATTTTATTTTGAATTTATTTTGTGGGACTAGTGCTTGCAAACTGGATTGACCTCTGGTCGTCGTCTTCTTCTTCTTCTTCCTCTTCTTCTTCTTCCCTTCTGTTCCTCCTCATCCTCCCCCTCCTCCTCCTCTCCCTCTTCCTCCTCTCCCTCCTCCTCCTTTCACACTATTAGTATTATTATTATTATTATTTTTGTTATTATTATTGTTATTATTATTTCATAGCTACCAGCTCCGTTCAGCATTTGGTACTGAGACTAGTCTGTTTGGCGTGACAAAGCCTCGGCCTAAGTTGCTGTCTTACTTCTCCCCAATGGCACAAGCTAACATGGGCAACACCACACCTATTGGCCAAAGAGACCCAGGCGCTGGTTTATATGACAATGCCGGGAATAATGATTGGGAAACCCGTGACGGTAAGCGACATACCATAGAGGATGCAATTGGGAGCTATACCCCGCCCATTTCTAACTAAGCTCAGCTAATTTTTTTACACATGTTGGATTGATTTATATACTTTAAACACTGAATTCTCAGAATTTTGATTTCAAGGTAACGTAAAATTCTGTATATACTGCTCGATCGTGCATAGTGCGTACCCCTAAATCTTACCAAAATCAGCCTGAAAAAACCTTGTTTTTGTGTATAGCGCACATTAATATCGAGAGACATGTGAATGAAAACTGGTAACAAAAAAGCACTGACTTACTGCGTGTCGAGTATGCTTTCCTCATAAAATCCAGTTTATGGCGCGCGTTAATTTGTTGTTTAATCACGGGAATATCATTTGCCTACACTTTTAGCAAATATTTTGTATTAAACTTTATTGAACGATGTCAAAATACAAAATTTAATATATTTTCCATCAGAACAGGTTAGAATCCGAATCTTTGACAGCAGTGACCTTTAACCTTAAACTGTCAATCATAATCATCATCCTGCCCATTGTCCCGTTTATCACATAGAAAACATTCCTTTCTATATCTATGTAAATGCTAGATCGCCTTGGAAAACATTGGCTCTATCATTTTTTTAACGCATTTCCGTCTGAATCTGGGTAGCAATCTATCGATTTTAAACATCTCTATGTTAAACTTGGGAAGACAAGAGTAACATCCCTTTATATAGATCGATTTGAGGTAGTACTATTATAGACATGATAGAATACGATCACTATTCATGACTGATTCCATAAAATCACATTTTTGGCTCTGAATTTTGCGATTCTGATGAAAAATTCTGAGGAAAACCCCCAAATATTTTTCCTTGTATATTATGCGCAGTAGTTTTTTATAACATGCAATTTGAGCAAAAAAGTGTGCAATATCTACAGAATTTTATGGTAACTATATGTACATATAAGTGGTTGAATATTTTGGAAACTATCTTGACCGGGTGCTGTTGCTGCCCAGTCAAATTAGTTTCAAAATAGAGAATATTTATTAAACAGTAAATCCATTAAAGACATACAGTTCCTACTCTTGTCAGGCTTTTCAATGTTCATGACGGAGTTATATACGTCATTCATTATGCATATTAAATTTGACATATGCTGGTTTGTAGCACTTGGCTTGACTAATAACATTGGTGTATTGCACTGCGTCTGACTGGGTGTGGTGTGACTGGGTGTGGTGTGACTGAGCATGATGTGACTGAGCACTATGTGACTGGGTGTGCAATGTGACTGGGTGTGGTGTGATGAAGCGTGATGCTAGCCATTTCTAGGGATACACAACATTTGTAGCTATAGGCTCTGCCAACATTTCAACACGTGTTGAATTCAATTTGAAACATTGAAGCCAGAAGTCCCAGAATCTACATTTCAATGTAGCTACGCAGGCATGCTGCTGTTGCTACTGCTGCTACTGCTACTACTACTACTACTACTACTACTACTACTACTACTACTACTACTACTACTACTACTACTACTACTACTACTACTACTACTACTACTACTACTACTACTATAATGACTACTACAACTATGGCGGCGGCGAAAGTCACACAACGACGACGACAAAGACAAAGATGACCATTATTATTATTATTATTATTATTATTATATTATTATTTTGACATTTAGTTTCGGGTTTCGAGTCAGGTGCGAATAAAGAACATGCTGGCAACTTTTCCTGGGACTACCTCTTTAATGCCTTACATCCTGGTGATCAGGTAATTACACATGGTTTCACAAAACATATAACAAAATATACGATCATGAAAATAATTTAGATTACTTAACTCCTCGTGTGTCAACTTAACCCTTTAATGGTCAAGTTGGTAAAAAAGTACCTCTGCTGTGATCTTGAGAAATGTCAATTTGCAGGCTAAGTGAAGAATATCTTTGAAAATTTACCACTGGAATGACTGACTCGGTCAGTCATTCCAGTGATAAATTTCCCAAAATACTCTTCCTGATCTGCAATTGGACACTCGCAAAGCAGAAATTTAAGGGTGGGTGGGAGGACTGCCAGCTCCCAGAGAAATTATTTTTAATATTCAATTAGAATGTTGATTTAGTTGTAATTTCATCATAGACATACAATTCATATACACGTGTAACAGACTTTGATTTTTATGCCGGAGCTATACGTCATTACGAGTGTGACATCGGCTAACTAGTGATGTAATTAATTATGACATCAGGTACTTGAATGACAGAACGGATCCATCCATTAACCCTTTCATACCAAAACTGGCATATGTAGTGGTCTTGAGAAAGGTTCATTTGCAGGCCAAGTGAAGACTATTTTTGGTAAATTTATCAGTGAAATGACTGGCTCGGTCACCGAGCCAGTCATTTCAGTGGTAAATTTACAAAAATAATCTACTTGGCCTGCAAAAGGACATTCGATCAAGAAATAATTTTATTTTCTATACCAAATTTTGTCATTAAAGGGCTAATTGGTGATCTAGTGAAAGCCAACGCTATTTTGGTACTGTTTTCTGTTCTTGACCCCTCTTGGGTCAACTTAACCCTTTAATGGTCAAACTGACCATAAGAACTTTGCAGTGGTATTCAGACATGAGTATTTAAAAGGCCTAGAGAAGAGTATTTTGGAATATATACCACTAGAATGACTAGTGGTAAATTTTCAAAAGTGCTCTTCTCTCGGCCTGCAGATAGACACTGGCTTAAGTAGAAAACTTGAAGTGTCTTTACTATTATCTCTTTAATGGCCAAGCCGACAAACAAAATTTCAATGGTAAATTTACCAAAAGTAGTCTTCTAAAATTAAAATATCTTAAAAAATATTGACCATCAAAATGTTCAATTGATATATCAAGTAGTATTTTGAGCGCTTTGAGGCGCTGTTGATACAAGACGGGTTAACAATGCTGTTATTCATGTTTTATGATCCGATATATCCCTGTATGTCCTGAAATGGTAGTGTGTGGAGTATCATTACTTGTAGTCAAATTATAGACAATTTGAACCAATATCTTTGAAGAAATAACCACCGAATCACAAACGGACAGACAACCCGAGAGAGAGAGAGAGAGGGAGGGAATGAGGGAGGGATGGAAGGGGGGGGGGGAGGAGAGAGAGTGTGTGTGTGTGTGGCGGAGAGGGACAGACGGGAGGGTGGGTGGGTGAAGATGCAGACATTCAAAGCATCAAACCGATAGATGAACAGACATAACTACAGTATCCTAACTGTCAATTCTTTGGCTGTGAGTGGGGTAATCAAATGGAGACATCTAGTTATAGCTATGCGCCGCCAATTTCAAGGCATTCTTAGCTAACGATTCCCACTTGGTATGGTTATGTGAATGGATGATTCCAGTTTCTCAGTCAATCATATGATGTCATAATCAACTATGTGATGTGTATACAGGATGATGTCATAATCTATTACATCATAAATGACATTGCTAAGTTTATCACAAACTCTTAATTGATGACAGACTAAGTGTTATTGTGCGAATTGTATGTCTACTATTTAATAAACATGCTGTTGAAAATTTTGAAACTAATTTGACTGGGCGCAGCAACATCAAGTCAAATCAGTTTCAAAATACTCAAGAGCTTACCTGTATAGCTTTCTGAAAATTGGTAGTCAGAGCGTTTAGAGATGGATGTGGGTGGAGCTTAGCTAGGGATGGGTGGGGCATAGATAAAAATGGATTCCTCAATTGGTTGTAACACTTCTAGCTACGCAGACAAACTAGTCAGACACCTTCGTGATGAACGTATGACATTCACTTGTGACATCACTCACACCAGCTAACAGGTGATGTATCGTGACCATGACGATAAAGACAGAGCGGCAGATTGCTCCCCTCCATTAACATTCTCTCTACTATTTCCTGCCCACAGTTCACTATTCAGCGGCCACAGCTTAATTTGAATCCACGAAAAGAACTGGTTGACACAGAAAACGACCCAACACAGGTAAGTGCTGTAAGTAACACACCACAGGTAGGTTCAATAAGTAACACACCACAGGTAAGTGCTATAAGTAGCACACCACAGGTAAGTGCTATAAGTAACACACCACATGTCAGTGCCACAAGTAACACTATTTTTTACACTAACACAGTACGTGTACATATACCATATTTATCATCGGGTTGCCACATCATGAACGAGCAAACTTCTTAGTACAGACCCACATTAAGGCAAGGGCTAATGGGGGCTACAGCCCGGGGCCCTGAAAAATAAGGGGCCCCCAAATCAAAACTGATTATTGCATTTTAACCATTTGAATCTATTAATCCCAATATCTCAGATTTACACATTTATACATAAGATGTTAAATATTTTGAAAGCAAATTGACTGGAGGATGTTGCCCCCCCCCCCCCCACACACATGCACGCACGCACGCATGCACGCACGCATGCATGCACACGCACCCACACAAATACACACTATGAACCGCCACAACAGTCACAATTAATTAGCCCTGGGCCGCAAATAACCTTAAAGGCGTTATTGCTTATTAACTCTCTAGTGAGAACACGGCCTAACTCTCTAGTGAGAACACGGCTTAAGTCTCTAGTGAGAACACATCGTTAGTCTCTAGTGAGAACATGGCCATAGTCTCTAGTGAGAACACAGCCTTAGTCTCTAGTGGGAACATGGCCTTAGTCTCTAGTGAGAACACAGCCTTAGTCTCTAGTGAGAACCGAGCCCTTGTCTCTAGTGAGAACACAGCCTTAGTCTCTAGTGAGAACACAGCCTTAGTCTCTAGTGAGAACACAGCATAAGTCTCTAGTGAGAGCATGGCCTTACTCTCTAGTGAGAACATGGCATTAGTCGTTAGTGAGAACACAGCCTTAGTCTCTAGCGAGAACACAGCCTAAGTCTCTAGTGAGAACGTGGCCTTACTCTCTAGTGAGAACATGGCCTTAGTCTCTAGTGAGAACACAGCCTTAGTCTCTAGTGAGAACACGGCCTTAGTCTCTAGTGAGAACATGGCCTTAGTAACATACACACCACTACATATCAATAGAGTGATTGATTTCTCGCTATGCCCCACACATTTCTATCTAACCCCACTCGCTTTTTGCGTGTGTTGGAATTGATTTCAAACTTTGACAACTGAAAGGGGAAATCTCAAGGTAATTATACAGGTAACCTGTTAAAACTTCTGGAAATTATTATGCCTATGGCAACAACAGCTCCCAGTCAATTTACTTTCAATATTCAAAATGTTAAACAGAATGTAGTTTAACCCTTTAACACTCATATCAGCCAAAAACAGATTCTGTAATGGTCTTGAGAAATGTCCATTTGCAGACCAAGAGAAGACTATTTTTACAAATTTACCATTGGAATGCCTGGCACAATAACCGAGCCACTCATTCCAGTGGTAAATTAAAAAAAATAGTCTTCTCTTGGTCTGTAAATGTACATTTTCTATGAGTAAAATTGAGATTTTCTCAGATAAATTCGAGGGTTAAAGGGTTAAAGTTTACAGTCATCAATGACATACAATTCGTACGATAATGACACAATTTCTGTGAAGACGCTATACGTCATTATGATTGCGACGTCGCCTAACATGTGAGGTATTTGATAATAACATCTTTTATTTTAGCGACAATCGCATCCCTCCATTAACATATATATATATATATTTATATAATTCCTTTTCTTGTGTTTTCCTTGTAGGATGATTTCAATGACATCATCTACCGCCACTAGAGTGACTGATAATGGAGTCAGAATTAGTTTCTTGGAGCCTAAAACGACAACCTTTCCATATATGGATTGATTTGAAGGACGTCATTAAGATCATTGGATATACTAGCCTTTCGAATGTTAAAGTTTCGATGTATAGTTTCGGGGTTTCAAGAGATTATTTTGAAGATTGTTGTGGTGATGATATCAACAGACTACAATAACACAATGCTCAATGCGAAGTTCGTGCATGTTAATATGATTAACTGTAGGCATGCGCAATTATGTGATTAAATCGAAAATCGCGATTTTTTTTTAATCATGAATTTATATGATTAAAAATTAAATAATCGAATAATTGTGAATAAATTCTATACTGACTAAATATTTCAAAATCTACTATTTAATCAGTCTTTAGTGTGATACGTCAAGAGATGTACACTGCTCAGTGAGTCCTCTCAATTATTCTTAAATAATCGCTCGCGATCGCTCAAATCAATAATCGTACATGCCTAAATAACCCATCGAGCACTAAATTTGTTAATGTTCACGTTCACTATATAGTTCTTTCTACATAACAACTGAATATGCTCTATATAGCAAGTGAATATACTCTACATAGCAACTGACTATGCTCTATATAACAACTGAATATGCTCTATATAACAACTGACAGATGTAAGTCAACTTTATAACACATATTTTAATTTGTTAAACTATTTTAATATATCAATTTTATTTTTGTACCTACAAATCCTAATTGTATACTAATAATAATTGTTGTAAATATATTTTCAGCAGTGTTCAAATATCTGACAATGTTTAGTTCTAACTCGAGAAATTCAGAAGTTCACTGACCTCGATTAGATCTGTTGCGGTGGTAATTGTATAACTGTTGTATAATCTGATGCAGTTCGATTGAAACATCGATATTTTAAAATTTTAATCGCTGAGTAAGATCATCATACAGAGCCTGTAATTTTTACTAAAATTCTCATGAATAATTTTTGAATGTTTTAAAAAAAATTTCTAAACACTGATATAACAGAATCACAATGTCACAGCAATTCAAGATTCAAGATTCAAAAATGTTTTCCATATAACACATAGATTCTACATTTACACAACAGGCAGTCCACCAAAGGCAAAGTCTATACAATTGTGTTGAATGCTTTGAAACCTCAAGAAATTAATTTAAATGGAATACATTGTTAGCTAAGTCTGCAACATATTGCATTTAAATTATTTTTAGAATATTCAAAATATTATTTCTAATGTAATATAAAATTTATCATATCTAATGTGTGTTTCTGAACATGGAAAATTGAATTTGCTAAATATGATTTTCTTCTTGAGATATATATATATATTATATATATATATATATATATATATATATATATATATATATATATATATATATATATATATATATATATATATATATATATATATATATATATATATATATATATATATATATCCTACCATTGTATTAAACCAGTCACAAAAGGAAGAATGCATCTCATTCTGAAAAGATGCTGTCGTTGCCATGCACAGCAGCAATTTACAGCAAAATCATTTTCAAAATGACCACCCATCATTTACAGTTGCGACGGTGGTAGCATATATTTATGTAAAATATTAATCAAGTTAAATAATTTACATAATTATTGTGTTAAGATTTTAATTTTAAGAGATATATTTCTGTTATTGCTGTGACGGTATACATACTCTGTTAGCATCTTTAATAATAAGTATATTTTTTATTGTTATGATAATTGATAACTATCTCATACTAATCCGAGTCATTTATCAAATATGCATTTAATCCCTCAATTATTTGTTGATGTTCCGTTTTGCTTTTACTTAATATGTAACAAATTTTTTTCTATATCAATATTAATTCATATACATAATTCAGTATAGCTAGCAGTACTACAATTTTGTCATAAAAAACTTTGATCACATTTTGAAACCAGATAAATTCTAGAGTATTTTAAAACAGCTTCCGTACAAAGTAAGCTCAAAGGTTTAAAGAATTTATCTTCTTACGTCTGGTGAATGGAACTAGGTAAATGTTTTAGCAATCATATCTGACACTGGAAAGCAGTGGATAGGTGGTACCAGATTCTCCCAAATGTTAGTCTTCAGCATTTTCAGGTGGTTTTCCATCCCAGAAGGATAGTCTTTAAATACTTTATTCTTTAAAATCCATTAAATATGAAAACAATACATACCACTTTTAAAAATAGTTAAGATATATTTAGAGTTTATCCCATGACCATTCCCTCTATTTAAGACAAGCACAAATGCTGTAGAATTAGATTCACAAAATCGTGAATAGTATTATAGCGACTCTATCATGTTTCGTAGTGACATAAACGTTTGTTAATTGATAACAGTTCATAATAATCATAACAGTGTCACGGTGTCAAATAAATGGCATCATTTATCTTTAAATTTTGAAAACAGATCCGCTGATTTCAAAATTTTAAAATACCACTTGTTTATTAAATTTTTCAAAATTGAAAAATTTCAATCAGTGGTATTTTAAAATTTTGAAATCAGCGGATCTGTTTTCAAAATTTTAAAATACATGATGCCATTTATTTGACACCGTGACAACAGTAACATAAAAGGTATTTTGATTTGTTTGTTTATCTTTAAAATACGAAAGTTGTATTAAAGTAAATTGCCATTTTGAACAAGTATTATTTTGTTATTAAACTTGTATTAATTCAATACAATTCTAGTTATTATGGTTTTTGTGATAGTTTGTGAAAGGGTGGGATAATAAATTCCATTCTATTATAGATGCCATTGAGCGGAGTCAGACAATAAACTGTCACTCGTATATGACGTCATAATCAAATATGTTACATGTTAGCTGACATAACAATTACAATGATGTATCTCTGTCACGAAAATCGAAGGGTCTGTCACTGGTGACCAATAGTTAAATTCTCAGAATACGTAGCAGCAATACCCATTTTAAACCCATTTCTAAGTATTTCCCACCCAAGCCTAGCTTAGCTCCACCCATGGTGTACGCAAGTCTGAATCAATCTTTACAGTTTGACAGCAAATATTGTATGGAGCTTGAAATTGATTTGTTTGAAAGCTGATACTGCAGGCAGCAACAGTTTCCACATAAATTAATTTCAAAATATGCAACATAATACCTCTGGAATAAAGCCAGGATGGTAATGTCGCTTTCCTGTTGAATGTATATAGTCGTGAAGTGTTTAAATTTTATGTCATGATACTGGGATAACAGAACTTATATTTAACGTACCTATTTTTTGGTCATAAACATGTTAATTTGAGATTGTGAGCACTGGTTGTTGGCAAAACTTGTGAAAATATATTGTTTCTATATACATTCATAAAAAGAATAAAACTAAAAAAATAATCAACAGTTTTTGGGTTTCTATGTCGATCTCTCGAAATCGAGTCTTCAGGAATGCAGACCTAAATGAGTTAGATAAATATAACGTACTAATCATTGTCAGAAAACAAGAGACTTTATCGGTGATGAGCACACACCAGTGGACCTTTCCAGTTAATCCATCAATCATATGACGTCATCATCAACTATGTGATATCTATGATGATGTGATAATCAATGATGTCATGAATGATGTTGATAGGTGTGTCATGAATGCTTAATTGATGACAACCTAAGCATTGTTGTATGAATTTTGTATTTTCTATTTAATGAACATGCTGGTGAGTCTTGAAACTAAACATAGGCAGCAACAGCACCCAGTCAAATTAGTTTTAAAATATTCAACAGCTTACCTGTATAGTTCCCTCGAAATTAAGATTCAGAGAGTACAGGGATCGATTGATCTCAACACGAGTGGAGCATGGGTGGAGCTTAGCTATATATGGGCAGGGCTGGATTTCGCCATTCGATAATGTAGGAGTATTTTCTTTCATTTTGTCCCCTTTCTTGTGGAGAAAGGTGTACAAATCACCAGCTTTCCTAGAGTTTCTCATGAGGGCCTGGAAGAAATATGTTTCTTCAAGCGGAAAGACAACCATAGTTAAAACATATCCATCACGTGAATAATATAACGGTTAAATCGTGCTTGGCACTAAATATAATGTTATTTTTCTAGCACCACTATCAATGATGATGATGATAATGGTGATGATGATGGTGGTAGTGGTGGTGTTGACATTCACAGAAACCTCAGTAGAGTGGTCGGATCGCAGTTAGGAGGAAGCGACCATTGCCCAGTCCTCCTCTCTCTTTTTGGAAGTATTTCAACAAGTTCACCTCAATATCCAAGGTGGAACTACAAAAAGACAAATTGGAGTCTGTTCGACATTCGTTCCAATGAGCTTACCCAAAATATAGCAGTAGAAGGGAGAAACATCAACAATGTGGTCAAGGAATTTAATTCAGGTATCCGCAAGGCTGCAAACGAAGTGATTCCTTGAGGGTTCAGGGAAAACTACCGCCCCTACTGGACAACAGAACTGCAAGCAGCACATGATAAACTAGACAAGGCCAGAGAAGATGCAGAGGGTAATCCCTGTCATGAAAATCACTTCACGCTACAACAAACTAAAGCAGATATCTAAAGACCAAGCTGGAGGCCAAAAGAAGAAGCTGGAGGGAAAAGACGGCAGGGCTTAATTTAGAGAGAGACACCACAAAGCTATGGAGATGACTAAAGCACTGAATGATGAGGGTGTCGGGGGAGAGAAGATTACTCTTGAAGAAGATGGACAAACACTGTCAGGAAAGATGGCTGCAGATGCCTTTGCGAAGGCATATGCAAAAGAAAGCAACATTTCTATACCACGAATGCGTAAAAAAGAGATTAGAAAAGAGCAAAAGGAAAGAACAGACACCAACAGTCACGATGCAATGAAAGTTGACATTAGTTTAGCAGAACTGAAGAAGGTTATCCACCAATTGAAGAAGAAGAAATATCCCGGGGCAGGTGGCATTACGAATGAAATAATCCGACACCTTGGTAATACATCTCCGCAAGTTGCTAGACATCTTTAATCTCAGTTGGACCAATGGAGAGGTTCCTCAGTGCTGGAAGGAAGCCAGGATGACTCCTATTCTGAAAAAAGGGAAGAACAAGACGAAAGTGCTGAGCTACCATCCTATCAGTCTTACAAGCTGCATATGCAAGACCATGGAGTGCATCGTCAACCAGTTTCAGAGCAGGCCGGCTTCAGAAGATACAGGAGCACAGAAGATCAAACAACACATCGTGCACAGGTCATAGAGGACAGTTTTCAAGCCAAAAAGGTGATGCTAGCTGCCTTTATCGATCTGCAGAAGGCATTTGACAAGGTGTGGAAGGATGGCCTCCTCATGAAGGTCCGGCGCACAGGCATCGGTGGCAACATGTTCCGATGGACCAAGTCATACCTACACAATCGCAGAGCTAGGGTGCTGGTGGATGGACAATCTGGACAGAATGTATTGCTGAGACAAGGGGTGCCACAAGGCGGAGTATTATCACCAACTCTGTTCATACTCTTCATTAATGACATTGTAGCAGAGCTGCCCAATGGGATCCAAGCAGCCTTCTATGCAGATGACCTCGTACTCTTGTGCACCGAGAAGTACACAACGACTGCCACGTACAGAATGCAGCTCGCCTTGGACAGAATTACAGCTTGGGCCAATCGCTGGTGTATTACCTTCAACAAAGAAAAATCATCAGCCATGCTATTCTCACTGTCCAAGGTTGGCAATCTGACACTGGGCAGTATTCCACTCGATTACGAGGACCAGCAGACATACCTTGGAGTCACCTATGACAGAAGATTAACATGGAAGGAGCACATCCAGAACGCAGAGGCAAAGGCCAGAAGAAAGCTAAACATCATGAGGAAGCTGGCAGGAACAAAGTGGGGTGCAAATGAAAGGATCTTCAAGACCATCTACCTAGGTGCCGTATGACCACACCTTGAGTATGGATCCAGCTCACGGATGACAGCAGCTAAATCTCATCAACAGAACCTCGACAGAGTACAAAACCAGGCACTGCGCATCATCACTGGTGGAATGAGATCAACACCATTAGAAAAAATGGAGCAGACAGCAGGCATCCCCCCCACTTAGCAAAGGAAGGGAATGCAAAGCACTGATCCAAGCTGCAAAGTTCAAATCGTTCAACAACCGCCCGATGAAGATCAGGCAAGCACAGCTGTCATCAGGAAGACTTAAAAGATCAAGTTTTGTGAAAGAGACAAAAGCACTTCAAAAGAAACACCAAGAAATGTTGCCAGCACAAATAGAAGACCCAAACCACACCCTTGATCCTCCACCGTGGGAAAATAAACTAGAGAGCATAACTATTCGCACCACAGTACCTCATCTCACAACCAAAGATGAACACAGTGATGTGAGCAAGAAGGCCCTGACCCTAGCCATGCTGGAAGAAATGTACCCTCAGGAGACATGGATAAGGATCTACACGGATGGATCAGCCAAAGATGCAATTAGGAGCGGAGGTGCCAGACTGCACATACAGTATCCAAACGGACAACATGAGTCAGCTGCAATACCGACAGGCAAACACTGCACAGACTACAGAGCTGAAGTCGAAGCACTGGTTCATGCAGCTAATACCATCAGCAGAACAGCAGACCCTATTGCACAGATTGTCTTTTTATCTGATGCCCGCTCCGTCCTTGAGGCTATCACCAAAGGTAAGCTGCCACAACTTGAAGAAGCACTACAAACCATCAAATGCTTTCGGATAGCATTGCAGTGGATCCCCTCACACTGTGGAGTCCAAGGAAATGAGGAAGCAGACAAGATGGCAAAGGTGGGTGCAGAAGAGAATCAGACAGAAAACATGGTTACCCATACAGAGATGAAGACTACCATCAAGTCACTCTATAGAACACCTCAATCAGAAGATGCCTACCATCATCTCTCGGGGCCAGAGCAAGTGACCATTTTTCGTCTCAGAAGTCAGAACTGGACATAACAGACTAAACCAACACATGTACAGGCGGTTCCACCTTACGACATCGCCCGCTTCTCCTTGTGGAGAAGCAGAACAGACCACAGAGCACATACTTCAATGTTGCAGTACGTATCAGCTGCTGAGAGAAGAGATCTGGCCTTTGTCAACCTCTTTTCTTGAAAAGCTGTATGGGCCTGTGGAAGAACTGCAGAAAACCACAGATTTCATCTTGAGAACGGCTCTCCAAGTGTGATACCAGCGATCGAAAAGAATAAGAAGAATATCAAATTTTACAACTCGATAGACAATCCATGTTGTCTATTTTACAGCTCAGTTCTCAGCCCATGGTGATGGCGAGACATCTATACTACTTTTGTTTCGTCTCTGACTTTAGGAAGGCGACTGCTTCAAGTTTTCCAATGTGCGTTAACCATATGTGTAATATTTTCAAACATTTAATATTTTACTAACAGAATGGGCCATCCAGATCTTGGGCCCTGTTATTTGGCCACGCCAGCCCAGTGAAGGAGATGTCACCGTTAACCTTACAACTGCCAACTTGACTAACCATTTAGGGGTAAGTCCGGCCAAAGGACATCTGCAGTGGTCATGAAGAATGTTCATTTGCAGTAAAAAGAGAAGACTATTGTTTTTAAATTTACCACTGGAATGACTGGCTCGGTAACAGAGCCAGTCATTCCAATGGTAACCTTTCAAAAATAATCTTATCCTAGCCTGCTAATGAACACCGACGAAACGAAAACTTAGGTTTCTTGATCAGTAGTCCATTAACGGTCAAGCACTGGCCTTGAGGAATGCCCATTTGCAGGACAACAGAAAACTATAATTGTAAATTTCAATGGTAAATTTTCAAAAAGTTGTTTTCTCCTGGTTTGGAAAATTGACCATTAAAGGGTTAATTCATATGAATAGCATTTTCAGCGCTTTGAGGCGCTGTTGACATAGGATGGTTTAACTTAGCCCATTTTGGAAGCCTTCAATAGTGTTCTGTTGTTGGGACAAACGGCCTATGTTCTTTAGTGGACCTAGTACTGCATCCCCACCCACTCGAGTTTTTCACTCCATTTCTAATTCACTCCTGTGGATAGTATAAAATGAGGTGAGTTTAACGACAACATCACGTGGTTATGGTCGTCGTCTCCTCACTATTGACTCCTTTAACCTGAATCACGCGTACCACACGTCTCCCGACATCAACCTAAGGGTTTTAACTGACCGTGGACGCATCTGATCTGCCGACGACAATTTCATCGTTTAATACACAAACAGATCAAAAACGAATTCGCTAATGATCTTGAGACATGAAAATTTAAAAAATAAGCTTTTTTGGTCTGCAAAAAATACATTTTCAATGAGAAAATTCACCGTTTTTAACGAATTCACGGTTTTAAAGGTTAGTACCTTTACATAGCTTTAGTCTACACGCATTTTATATTGTGATGTTCATATTCACATATCATAATCCAGGACGAATCATGGGTCAATAGTCCATAACATGTGCATAATTAACCTTTTGCCACACACACAGACCACAACCGACATGATATAGGGGGCATTGCGTTGAATATTTGGAAGTAATTCGACTCGGACCTATTACAGCCTATGCCCAGTCAAATTAGATTAAATATATTCAACGGTTGTCCGGTGAAGCTCTCCCGGATTTGAGACACAGGGAGTTTATGGATAAATGGGTTAAGGTGGACTCAGTGCAAGAAATTTTATGTAGCGCTGTCACCGACTGTTTTCTAACCTACAAATATCTAGGGAGATGTTTTAGCATTTAAGGCTCTGACATAGGCTACATAATATACTTAGATGTGGTCAGAAATTCAGAACAGTATACCGATTATTTGAGACTGGCATTTTGATCATGTTATCAGCAAAGGAATATACTGAAGATATTTCGAAACAGCTCGTTAACGATCGCAGTTTCGTGGGTGATCAGTTTGTTTCTACAAGCAGCGGTAGCTCTGAAAGACCATATGGTTCGGACTCACATGTGAATAGGAACTTGGCGTGGAACAGCAACTTGTTGCCTCCTTGTCGGGTGTGCGGGGAGATATCTACCGGACTTCATTATGGCGTCATCAGCTGTGAAGCCTGTAAAGTGAGTTATTTCATTCGTAATCTCGATACACAACTCTACAACAAATTCTATCTTAAACACAACTTCACGATACCGCACAATTAAACAAATTATACTAATGTATATTTCCAGTTTATCCATCAATCATATGACGTCATAATCAGCTACGTGACGCGTAGGATGACGCCATAATCAATGACGGCATGAATGACATAGATAAGTTCGTCACGAACACTCAGCCGATGTCGGACTAAGCGTTGTTGTGAGAATTGTATGTCTTTACTATTTAATAAACATTATGTTGAATATTTTGAAACTAATTTGACTGGGTGCTGTTGCTGCCTATGGCAGCAACAGCGCCCATTTAAATTAGTTTCAAAATATTCAATAACATACCTGTATAGTGTTCTGGAGATTGATAGTCAGGAGTTCAGGGATCGATCGATCCCAAAAAAGGGCGAGGTGTGGGTGGAGCTTAGCTAAAGATGTGCGGGTAGAGCTAAAACGGGATTCATGTTTTTATACGGAATTAGGTCATAATATATAAAGATATATATTTCCTTTTCATTTTATTGAGGCACACACTGTAAGGCTAAAATTACAACGGTATGACACAGGGTATATGTGAAATAGGTATTTATGTTGCATAGAACCTGTTGGATGAAAAGGTTGGATGAAAAAACCCCGATACACATGGGCCAACTTTGTGTCATCGTCCTATTGCACGATCCTCCCCCTCCCACTACGTTCCCGTATCGAGTAGACTCGAACAGCGTAGCTATGTGAGTAGGCGTATGATAGTACGATGATTTTGTGTATAAATGTTGTTGGATGAATAGGGTGGATGAAAAAAGGACACTGCTCTATTTTCTTTGCCAACTTTTCGTTGCAAACAACACGTTGTTAGTGTGTACGAGCCTACATGCTGGATACAACTTGTTTGTACTTAGAGATTTATTTGCTCGTAACCAACCCCCTCCCCCCCCACACACACACCACCCCACACCCCACCCCATCCCCACTCCACACACACACCCCCCCCCCCCCACCCCCACCCGACCCCCATGTCCAATTAACTTTTCAGTGGTCAGAACCGTCAAAAGGTTCCATCTGCAGTGGACCTGACGAATATCCATGTGTAAGCCAAGAGAAGGCTATTTTGGACAATTTACCACTGATACGACATACTTGGTAACAGATAAAATATCAACAAAATGTTTCTCTTGCAAATGGACACAGGCTAAGCAGAAGCTTGACCAATAACCATTTAATGCGGAATGTACATTTGCAGGACAACTGAAAGCGGGTTTTTTGTAATTGTTAGTGGCAAATTAAAAATTTCAGTCGGCTCTTCGCAGTCAAAATTTAAATTTTCTTTTTTCCATTAAAATGTTAATGGAGGTATCCAGTTTATCCCTCAATCATATGACGTCATAATCAACTACGTTATCTGTAGGATGACGTCAACATCAATTGGAATCAACAAATGGACAGATTGACGGACAACTCTGGGCACAGCAATCTGCTGGAGTACGCTTAAGCAATGTACTTGGCCCCACTTGCTCAGTCTTCTCGGATGGGACTTTAAATTGAGGTCCCGTCATACAGTGCCCATCACTGTGTGAACGTGAGCTAGGATTAGGTAGGCAAGAAATTTCGGCGTAATCAAAGTAAACCGGATGCTGAATGGATTCGTCCTCGGATGGAACCACGCAACATACGGATTACAAAATCAAAACAAAATTGCTAGAATTAGAATTTTTCGGACTTTTCGATGGGACTATGGAGGGATGCAACCCGGATGACTGATCGAGTTCGTCCTCGGACGGACACAGTCACCATACGGGCTACCTAATCAATCAAAATCAAACAAGTGCGCGCTGGTGCCTGCTCGGATGATGGCCAGAAGAGCAAATGGGTCCCAGGACCCGAAAGACCCCACAACCCAACCTCCCCACTCCCCCCAAAGGGGCCGGGAGGTCTCTGACCTAAAGCCCCCCCCCCCCCCCCCCCCAGGGTACATCAGGTCATAAGACCGTACACACCTACTCCCCCCCCCCCCCGACCCAGCACCTACCCCATCCATTCCCCACCCCCGTTAGGTCCAGGTTAGGCCATCCCCATCATCCACGCCCAAGCATGAGGAGCAACAGAAAAGCCATGGACAAGAACAGCAACATGAGACAAAATCGAGAGACAACGATCAACACACACACACACACAGAGAAACACAAGCTAATGCACAAACCGACGTCACAAGAATTCACAAGAATTCAACAGAAACCATAAAGGCCAGGCGTGTGTCTAGACCCTAGCATTGGGAACTAGCACATAAACGCCTTAAATATTACAACACACAAACATCAATTGGCTGGAGCTAAGTTCATCACGAATACTTAATAGATGACGGACTAAGCTGTGTTGTACGAATTGTATGTCTTTACTATTTAATAAACATGCTGCACAGGCAGCAACAGCACCCAGTCAAACCAGTTTCAAAATATTCCGTATAGTATAGTTTTCTGGAAATTTAAATTTAGAGAGTGCAGGGATCGATTGACCACCCCCCCCCCCCCACAAGTGTAATGTGTGGGTGGAGCTTAGCTAGAGGTGGGCGTGGCGTATCTAAAACTGGATTCATCTATTGATATGAGTGGTATTTTGAGCATACAATATGTAGTTTTTAAGTGCTCTGACCATTAGCACTTTAACGCATTGACCCGCGAATTTGCTCAAGAAAATATCAATTTTCGCATAGAAAATGTCCGTTTGCAGACAAAGAGAAGACTATTTTTGAAAATTGATCACTGGGATGACTGGCCCAATTATCATTTCAGTCATTCCAGTGATAAACTTTCTAAAACTTTCTTCTGTTGATCTGCAAATAGACATTTTCAAGACCACCGTAGAAGATGTTTTGGCCGACTTGAGCGTTACGGATTTAACGCGTACAGACAACATATGACAAGGTCCGTTCGATATAAACAATATTCTGTTGAATATTTTGAAATTAATTTAGCTGGTAGCTGTTGCTTCCTATAGACGCAACATGTTCCAATCGAATTAGTTTGAAATATTGAAACGATTTCCTGCATAGCTGACTTGAAATTGAAACACGTTGTGTTAGCAGGTTAACTCGCTCGCAAATGTAAACAATATTTGACCAGGCGTGATGGGGGTTCGTTTTCTATAACATTTTGTCAAGCTGTTCAAATATGTCGCAAGTCGCTCACTGGACGGAATATCATTTCTTTATAGAAAGACCGGCACATAACAAGGTTAGGCACAAATATAACCTCAATATTATAGAACGAGACAAAACGACAATACAGTTTACATACATAGCGAGCGCGGAATAGGCAAGACTTGTGCATAGACGTAGCGGAATTCATAAGGGTGGGACTAAAATTACATAAATAAAACCAACCTATTATCAATGATGCCAGCGAAGCGGGTTTACAGTTATCACATATGTGTGTGTATATATGATTAAATATCATACAGCTGCAATCAGTACTTCTTCATTTTTGTCCACTGTGCATTGTCCTCAGCCGAAATCCTTAGCTTCCTCTGGTCAATTTTTTACTTGAGTGTATGGAGTCCTGCTTTCTTGAGGTCACCTCGTAGCACGCTTAGCAGATTTATGCAATGCCGTCCTCTCCTGGTTTTGTATTTGCTGACTCCGAGTATGGAGAATTCCAAGGATCTCTGCGCTGGTGTATCTTCTGGCATCCTTAGCACATGGCCAAACATCTTTGCTGGGAGACTTTTACAGACAGCGCCGTCTGCGGCGATGTATTACACATCTTGTAGAGTGCTTCATTGGAAAGTATGCTGTCTGGCCATCGGGCTGTGAGCCCAGAGTTGCACTTTTCCTCCATGGTTCGCCGCCACGAAGTGGATCGTCATTTCCTGTAGTTTCATGTTTTGTAGATAGGTATATATGGGTGCATATAAAACCGCAACACCAGCAATGGCCATCGCCATTTACAGGGTTCATAGAACTAATGCTTGACAATAATAAAAACCACATACATGCGAGTGCCAATTGATATAGCAGGAGGGATTTCTTGAAACGTAAAGTAAAATATCTCGAATGTACACACATCAGTTCCAATCAATTCGAGTGGTTGTGAGACGGATGGTTGAAAACTAGTCTGATGAAAAAGGATGTTTGTCCTCTGGACCAGTTTTAGAGCACTCGCCTCCTAAACACTAAGCGGAAAGTGCTGCAGAATTGCCAGGGTTCGAACCCCTCTCTTGAAAAGGCAGAGCTATATCCTAGTCCCAGTGCTGTGTCAATGACAGGGTTTATAGAACTAATGCTTGACAATAATGCAAACTACTACTACTACTACTACTACTACTACTACTACTACTACTACTACTACTACTACTACTACTACTACTACTACTACTACTACTACTACTACTACTACTACTACTACTACTACTACTAGCTACTACTACTACTACTACTACTACTACTACTACTACTACTACTACTACTACTACTACTACTACTACCACCACTACTACTACTACTGCTGCTGCTGCTGCTGCTGCTGCTGCTGCTGCTGCTACTACTACTACTACTACTACTACTACTACTACTACTACTACTACTACTACTACTACTGCTACTGCTGCTGCTGGCTGCTGCTGCTGCTGCTGCTGCTGCTGCTGCTAATATTACTACTGCTGCTAATGCTACTGCTATGACTATTGCAACTACTACTTCTACTACTACTCCTACTACTACCACTGCCACGACTATTGCCTCTAATGCTGCTACTGCTATTACTACTGCTATTGCTAATTCTACTGCTGCTTCCACTGCTGCTACCTCTACTCCTCCTACTACCACGTTTACTACTGCCATCCCGAGACTACAGTTAACATATTGTGATGGAAAACGATACTTATAACTGAAAAGATGACAACAGTGATCATAATTGCAGTGATAATAGTGTAAATATTGTAAATAGTGTATAGTTTCTCTATAACTGTGTACGGTTTTAGAGACTATATTCATTAATGCAGAGTGGAAATTGCGTGCGTGCGTGTGCGCTATGTAAGTACGTGCGCGTGTGAGTGCGTGCGTGTGCATTCGTGTGTGCGTGAGTTCGTGTGTACACGCGTGCGTACGGATGATTACGGACCTTGTATCCGTTACATCTCCGAAAGCTGCTTATTTAGTCTTCCCCATATCTGCTATGGTGGGGTGGGGGTGGGGTGGGAGTGGGTGGGGGGGGCACACTTTTCGGATTTGTAGCCCCCCCCCCCCTAAGTGTTAATTTAAGCCTTTTACGACGAAGCCGGCCAAAACAGGCCTCTCTAGTTGTCTTTGGGAATGTCCATTTGCAGGCCAAAAGAATACTATTTAAAAAAAATTTAACCACTGAAATGACTGGCTCGGTTACCGAGCCAGTCTTTACAGTGGTAAATTTTCAAAAATGGTCTTCTCTTGGCCTGAAAATGGACACTCAATAAGTAAATATTTTAATCTTTCGAAGAAATTTAATCATTAAAGTCCTTATCACTTGTATTAGCCAGAACGGTTTCTGCAGGGAGTTCTGAGAAATGCCCATCTGCAGACTAAAACCACAGAAACAGGCTTCAATCAGATCGACTATACGTAGGTGTGCGTATACGTAAATCTGAGACTCGCGATTCTATAGAGGTACAGACCGTAACTTCGCTCATAATCCATCGCTTGCCAGAATACAGTTTGATCGCGCGGGTCTCATATCCAAGGGGTCTTTGAAGCTAAAATTCAAGACCGGAGCTCTATGAGGTTTAAGAACTAGCGAAGAAAAATGCCACCCGGGCGTCGCATAGGGAAACAATAGCTGTGAAGATGCTCGGGATTGACCTAAATTGATGAATCCGGTTTCTCAGTCAATCATATGACGTCATAATCAATTACACCATGACTGGCGCGACTTGAATCCGTCATAAAATCTCAATAGTCAAATTGTATGAATTGTTTATCTTTTCTTTACTATATAATAAGTATTCTGGGCCCAATCAAATTAGCTTCAAAATATTCAACAACTTACCGTGATATTGCGATTTTGGGAATTCTCGGTTCGATCATCTCAACACGCGCAAAGCGTGGGCCGAACTAAAGTAAGAACCGAGCAGGGCATAGATAAAAATGGATTAATTAATTAATTAATTAATTAATTAATTAATTAATTAATTAATTAATTAATCGTTTTTTACCGTCTCAATCAGATTTATCAGACAATATGCCTTCTTTAAAGGTGCATATTCACACCAGAATGATTGAAAATAAAAATGTTTAAATTGCATATTTTTTAAGCTTAAATTATGTGCGTGTGTGTAATGAAACGAAATAAATCTTAACACATGACGATTCCATTCCATATAAATTAATATAATTTTTTAAGTTGCGAAATTGAAATAGAGGCCCGTGCCTATATTTCAATT